>JBBDGP010000522.1:6365000-6497500 GCA_037952835.1 Lithobates septentrionalis
CAATGCACTGTGACACCACAGTGAATTCTGGGCCGTGAAACACCACTCAAATTTGACACGAACGGCCAATATCGTTCGTGATTCGGCGAACGACCGAACAGGCGATGTTCGATTCGAACAAGCATTCAATTCGAACGTGAAGCTCATCCCTACTCATAACTAATATCCACCAGACCCTTTATTAGCTTAGTTGCATGTCAACAGACCTTATTGTGTACAGTAAACGTTTATAGGGAACTGTGTCAAATGCTTTTGCAAAATCCAGATACACCACGTCTACGGGCCTTCCTTTATCTAGATGGCAACTCACCTCCTCATAGAAGGTTAATTGATTGGTTTGGCAAGAACGATTCTTCATGAATCCATGCTGATTACTGCTAATGATACTGTTCTCGTTAATGAAATCTTGTATATAGTCCCTTATCATGCCCTCCAAGAGCTTGCATACTATTGATGTTAGGCTAACTGGTCTGTAATTCCCAGGGATGTATTTTGGGCCCTTTTTAAATTTTGGTGCTACATTGGCTTTTCTCTAATCACCTGGTACCATTCCAATCAGGCTGTCAATAAAAATTAGGAACAATGGTCTGGCAATTACTTGACTGAGTTCCCTAAGTATCCTCGGATGCAAGTCATCTGGTCCCGGTGATTTATTAATGTTAGGTTTCCCAAGTCTAATTTTAATTCCGCCCTCTGTTAACTATGGAGGTGCTTCCTGCGATGTGTCATAAGGATAAACACTGCAGTTTATGTTACCGAAAAGGCCCCCCGATTCCCTTGTGAAGACTGAGGAGAAGAATAAATTCAATACCTTCGCCATCTCCCCATCCTTTGTAACCAGATGCCCTTCCTCATTCTTTATGGGGCCAATATGGTCTGTCCTCCATTTTTACTGTTTACATACTTAAAGAATTTCTTGTGATTTTTTTTGCTCTCCTCTGCTATGTGTCTTTTCGTGTTCTATCTTAGCAATCCTAATTGCAACATTACATTTCTTGTTGCATTCTTTATAAAGTCTGAATGCTGATGAATGATGATCCCTCAACCTTGTACTTTTTGAAGGCCTTCTCCTTTGCTTTTATATGCATATTTACATTGCAGTTAAGCCATCCAGGACTTTTGTTTGCTCTTTTAAATTTATTATCCAATGGGGTGCATTGGCTAATGCCCTTATTTAATATGCTCTTAATGCAAACCCATCTCTCCTCCGTGGTCTTTTTTTTTCCTAAGATTTTATCCCAATTCATACCTTCTAACAAGGTTCGTAGTTTAGTTAAGTTGGCTCTTTTGAAATTCAGTGTCTTTGTATTCCCCTTATGTTTCCTAGTTGTGTGATTGATACTGAAGCCAATTGACCTTTGATCACGGTTTCCTAAATTGCCCCGTATTTCCACATCAGTGATCAGGTCTGTATTGTTGGTAATCAGTAGATCCAGTAACGCTTTATTTCTAGTTGGTGCGTCTACCATCTGAACCATGAAATTGTCCTGCAAGACATTTAGGAACTGGCGAGCCTTAGACGAATGCGTGGTTCCCTCTGCCCAGTTTATGTCTGGATAATTAAAATCCCACATTACGATAACATTTCCCATCTTTGCTGCTAATCCAACTTGTGATATGAGATCCATCTCCCCCTCCTCCCTCAGGTTAGGGGGCCTATAGCTTACTCCCAGTAATATTTTCCCCTTAGCTTCATCCCTTTGGAGCTCTACCCGTAAGGATCCCACCTCCTCCCTAGCTCCCTTAGTGATATCATCTCTCACATTCACTTGTACATTCACTTGTACATTATTCTTGATATATAGGCATACCCCTCCCCCTTTTTTACCCTCTCTATCCCTGCGATAAAGGGTATATCTTTGAATGGTTGCCAGCCAATCATGAGAGCTGTTGAATCAGGTCTCTGAAATTCCCACAAAATCCAAATCCTCCTTGTACAACAGTATCTCTAGTTCACCCATCTTGTCCGCCAGGCTCCTGGCATTGGTGAACATGCCATGTAGTTTAGACCGGTCGCATACTATCCTTTTATTGGGTGTTCCGAGATTGCAACTAGGACTTGTTACTATACTTACCTTGGGTTTATGTGCTTTAGTCAACCTACCACTAATGCCTCCAATACTACCCTCTGGAATATGTTCCACGCTGATTATCTCTACCTCTGGGACCGCTCCCCGTTGCCTAGTTTAAAAACCCCTCTAAATTTTTGACCATCTTTACTCCCAGCTGATCTACACCCTCCTCATTTAGGTGCTTCTATAGTACTAGTGATTGACTGAGGAGTCGGCCCAGTCCTCCAGGAACCCAAACCCCTCCTTACTACACCAGCTCTTTAGCCACTTCCCTAATCTCCCTTTCTGGTGTGGTTCCATGTACCAGTAGTATTCCTGAGTAGGGATGAGCCGAACACCCCCCGGTTCGGTTCGCACCAGAACCTGTGAACGGACCGAAAATTTGCACAAACGTTAGAACCCCATTGACGTCTATGGGACTCAAACGTTTGAAATCAAAAGTGCTCATTTCAAAGGCTAATTTGCATGGTATTGTCCTAAAAAGGGTTTGGGGACCCGGGTCCTGCACCGAACACCCCCCGGTTCGCACCAGAACCTGCGAACTGACCGAAAATTTGCACGAACGTTAGAACCCCATTGACGTCTATGGGACTCGAACGTTTGAAATCAAAAGTGCTCATTTCAAAGGCTAATTTGCATGGTATTGTCCTAAAAAGGGTTTGGGGACCCGGGTCCTGCACCAGGGGACATGTATCAATGCAAAAAAAAAACTTTTAAAAACGGCCGTATTTTCGGGAGCAGTGATTTTAATGATGCTTAAAGTTAAAAAAAGGTGAAATATTCCTTTAAATATTGTACCTGGGGGGTGTCTATAGTATGCCTGTAAAGTGGCGCGTGTTTCCCGTGCTTAGAACAGTCCCTGCACAAAATGTCATTTTTAAAGGAAAAAAAGTCATTTAAAACTGCTTGCGGCTTTAATGTAATGTCGGGTCCTGGCAATATGGATGAAAATCAGTGAGACAGCATTGGTACCTCCCCCAGTCCATTACCAGGCCCTTTGGATATTAAGGGGAGCCCCGCACCTAAATTAAAAAAAGGAAAGGTGTGGGGCCACCAGGCCCTATATACTCTGAATAGCAGTATACAGGCGGTGCGAACAAGACAGGGACTGTAGGTTTGTTGTTAAGTAGAATCTGTTTGTAATTTTGAACTGATACATTTTTAACGTGTTTAACTCCAGCCAAAAAATCTATTTTAAGCTTTTTGGAAAACATAGGGAAGGGTTATCACCCCTGTGACATTTTTTTTGCCGTCTGTGCTCCTCTTCAGAAGTTTTCACCTCATTTTTTGTCCCAATGACAAATGTTTTTTGAAAATTTGGGGTTTTTTGTGAAAGAAGGATTGGTGATAAGCATCAGTGGAAAGGAGAAACGTTTTTCCCATATTAACTCTTACAGGAGAGAATTTCCCTTCCTAGGGGTAGATTTCATCTCACTTCCTGTTGTCTCCTTCCATTTGCAAGTAGGAGTCATTTGTAAGTTGGATGTTTGAAAGTAGGGGCCTGCCCTATATACTCAGCAGAAATTTGGGCCTTAGGTGTTGTTGTGGCCACAACACTGTAAGCCCTCACAGGGCCCTGCTGTGAAATCTTAGATCAAGAATTGTAATTACATGCCCCTGTTGAACAGGGGCAGAAAAACTGGGCTTTTGGTGGTGGTGGTGCTAGTGCCACAACACTGTAAGTCCTCACTCGCTCTTGGTGGGCGCAGAAACGGGCCCTGCTGTGAAATATTAGATCAAGAATTGTAATTACATGCCCCTGTTGATCAGGGGCTGAAAAATTGGGCCTTAGGCACTGGTGCTGGTGCCACAACACTGCAACCCCTCACAGATACTCTAGTTGGAACACAGAAACGAGCCTTGCTGCAAAGTATTGCATCAAAAATTGTAATTACACGCCCCTGTTAAACACTGTGCAGAGGTCGCACTACACTAACTTGTAGTTTTAGCTGAACACTGTGCAGAGGTTGCACTACACTAACTTGTAGTTTTAGCTGAACACTGTGAGCAGGACGCACTACAATAACTTGTAGCTTTAGCTGAACACTGTGCAGAGGTCTTACTACACTAACTTGTAGTTTTAGCTGAACACTGTGAGCAGGACGCACTACACTAACTTGTAGCTTTGGCTGAACACTGTGCTGAGGTTTCACTACACTAACTTGTAGTTTTAGCTGAACACTGTGCAGAGGTCGCACTACACTAACTTGTAGTTTTAGCTGAACACTGTGAGCAGGACGCACTACACTAACTTGTAGCTTTAGCTGAACACTGTGCAGAGGTCTCACTACACTAACTTGTAGTTTTAGCTGAACACTGTGAGCAGGACGCACTACACTAACTTGTAGCTTTAGCTGAACACTGTGCTGAGGTCTCACTACACTAACTTGTAGTTTTAGCTGAACACTGTGCAGAGGTCGCACTACACTAACTTGTAGTTTTAGCTGAACACTGTGAGCAGGACGCACTACACTAACTTGTAGCTTTAGCTGAACACTGTGAGGAGGACACACTACCCTAACTTGTAGCTTTAGCTGAACACTGTGCACTACACTAACTTGTAGTTTTAGCTGAACACTGTGCAGAGGTCACACTAAACTAACTTGTAGCTTTAACTGAACACTGTGAGGATGACGCTCTACACTAACTGTAAATAGTCTAGCTGCCTGACTGTGGTACTAATAGGATCAAAAGAACACCAGCAATTTTCTTCAGGTAGCTGTAAATACTGTAACAAGACAAGCCTGCCTGTGAGTAGGAAGATAATAGGAACGGATCTAGCTAAACTGAATACAGTGTGTATATATATATATATATATATATATATATATGCAACACCTGGGATGCATATATATACACAATACACTATAAGTGCAGCTAACTCACTGACTGTCCTGCCTAATCTAGCTAACTCAAAGGAAATTACACTGTCTCTCTCTCTCTATCTAAGCACGCCGGAACACACTACACAGGGCCACCATGCAGGCGGCCTTATATAGTGTGGGGCATGTACTAAACCCCCTGAGCCATAATTGGCCAAAGCCACCCTGGCCCCAGCCCAACGGCGCTGTGATTGGCCAAGCATGCGGGTCATAGTGCATGCTTGGCCAATCATCAGCCAGCAATGCACTGCGATGCCGCAGTGAATTATGGGCCGTGAAGCGCCACACGAATTTGGCGCGAACGGCCCATATCGTTTGCAATTCAGCGAACGATCGAACAGCCGATGTTCGAGTCGAACATGGGTTCGACTCAAACACGAAGCTCATCCCTATTCCTGAGAATACTACCTTGGAGGTCCTTTTCCTCAATTTATCTCCCAAGTCGCTAAAATCGTTCTTTAGGACACTCCATCTGCCTTTGACTTTAGTGCCAATGTTCACCATGACAGCCGGGTCTTCCCCAGCCCCTCCCAGTAATCTGTCCACCAGATCCATGATGTGCCAAACCCGAGCACCCAGTAGACAACATACAGTTCGGCGCTTCAGGTCTTTGTTACAGATTGCCCTTCTCTGTCCTAAGAATAGAGTCCCCTACCGCCAGAATCTGTGTTTCCTTTCCCTTTGCTTCCCCCCCACTCTCACTGGAGGAGTTCTTCCCCTGGCAGCTAGGAGAGTCCCTCAGCTCCAGCAGTGCTGGTTCCTGGTTTCACCAATGTCACTCAATGTCACTCATAGCCGAGCGGGAATAATCACAGGCCAAATCGGTGGTTGGAGTGCATTTTGAAGAGGCATGGCATGTCTTTTTTTTCCTGGCATTGGACATGATTAGGGGTGTACCATGGGGGGGGGCACGGAAGGGGCGGTCTGCCCCGTGTGCCATACATTGGGGGGTGTCAGTGGCGATGCTATGGAGGTGCACCCAGAGAGAGGGCAGCAAGTACCCTGGCTGCTCCCTTTGGTTGTTTTTTTATCAGCACAAACCCCACCAGCGCCACGGCCGCACTTAGTCTGGTCTGTTTGGTCACTGTTTTCTTCCTGCTCTAGCTCCACCCACCACTGCTGTGCTGCAGAGCCAGGCCTGTTCTCCGCATGGGTGGCACGGCTGCTGTTACACAGTGTGTCCACAGACCACAGTCCTCCAGAGTCCGGACCTCCCTAGCTAAGGCTGAGAGCCTGAGGTGAGCTGCCTGAGTTGAGTGCCTGCTGATAAGGGGGTGTGTGTGGTGTGGGTTGGCACGTATGGTATCCACTGAGCTGACACTTGCCCTGAGCTGGTGTGAGAAGAGGCCGGAGGGGAGGGTTGTTTGTGTCTGTCCTGCCAGTGCCACCCTGAGTTGGTCTGATAACAGAGAAGGGGAGGTGTTGCTGTGTCCACCACCCCACCCACCTATTAGTAGCTGAGCTGACCTGATGGGGGGGTGGTGGTGTTGCTGTGTCCACCACCCCTTCCACCTATAGTAGCTGACCTGATGGGGGGGTGGGTAGTGTTGCTGTGCCCACCACCCCACCCACCTATAGTAGCTGACCTGATGGGGGTGGTGTTGCTGTGTCCACCACCCCACCCACCTATAGTAGTTGAGCTGACCTGATGAGGGGGGTAGGTGGTGTTGCTGTGTCCACTACCCCACCCACCTATAGTAGCTCAGCTGACCTGATGGAGGGGGTGGATGGCGTTGCTGTGTCCACCACCCCACCCACCTATAGTAGCTCAGCTGACCTTATGGGGGGTACTGCTGTGTGTCCACCACCCACCTATAGTATCTGAGCTGGCTTGATGGGGGGTGGTGTCACTGTGTTCACCACCCACCTATAGTAGATGAGCTGGTCTGATAAGGGGGGATTTCTGCAGCCCAGGTGTAAACAGACAATGACTTACACCCACATCTTGCAGCCATCAGATCCATCCAGCAAGCAGCATCTTGCCATCTTCCCTGCGGCCATCAGATCCCATCCACGGTCCAGCAAGCTACACGCCCTGTCAGCAGTTCAGTTCTAAAATCTGAATCAAATCATCAATGCCAATGATGCCATGGTCTGCTGTTCCCAGGGACAGATCCGATCCAGAGATCGCCATACAGTGGGATCTCTGGATCGGATCTGTCCCTGGGGACAGCAGATAATGCAAAGTATGGGCCATACTTTGTATTGTCAACTGTCTCACCAGCTCACTCTGATGTCTTCCTAATAGCAGCTCCAGTCCAGCTCTCCACTTCCCTGACCACGATCTGTCCAAAAATGTGGGATCTGCTCACACCTGCCATGGATGAATAGCATTGGCTGTTATTACAAGAAGCTGGAGGGGACGCCCCCCCCCCCCATCCCACCGCTCCGCCCAGGTCTCCCATCCCACCAGGAGACCCAAACAAAGCCGGATTTGTCTTTGATTGGGTCTCCGATGTAGAAACCCGTAAGCAACATTACAGCGTCACTTCCGTTTTATTCAGCAGCCAACGGCGCCATTTTTGTGCATTTTTTTGTGCCATTTTTGGGCAAATTTGTGCAATAAATATTGTTGAAAACATTACAAATTTTTGTGGGTGTTTTTACATTTTAAAGTTTGGGGGGTGCCAGATATAGGATCTGCCCCGGGTGCCAAATGCTCTAGGTATGCCTCTGGACATGATACACAGCCAGAACACATGGAACAGACAGTTTAGTATATAACCTAGTTTTCATCACCATCTTGTTTCTTCCCAGCTTAGACTAATGTAATGTTATCTGCAGCTGCAAATGCACCCTGTTCTTCGTCAGCCACAGCTAATCTTGCGATTTCCACTCAATCTGGCGTGAAAGAATAAGCTGAATTATTTTAGCACAGTTTTGGTCACTTGCTGAAGGGGGATGTACAGAAATTAAATTTAATCTGGAGTTGAAGAGGAGAGCAATGAAAGTTAGGAATGGGGATAACAGCAAGCACAAATCACAAGGAGGTTTCAGGGGTGGAGAACGTCTGGTAGGAACACCAGGAGACCCATCCATGGATGAGAAACAGGACTGATTCCTTACCCTGAAAGTTACCCTGTGAAACCTTGTGGTGGATGCCTGGGGCTGCCCGCAGTTGGATTCCATACAGAGGGATGAGCTGGAGGACAGGGGGAAGTAGAAGCAGATGGCCCCTGTAAGCAGAGAGCGGCATAGCCGAGTGGGAATACCTGAAGACCGGGACCAAGGGACACTGACCTAAGCCGAAGTGGAGAGAGTGGGCGGGTTCCCGAGGCCAAGGCTCCGCTGAGCCAAAGGTGAGCGAAGGGACAGCCCAGTCGGCGAGTGTGCCAGAGCCGCTGACAGCTTACAACTGCCTCAAGTTTACAACTGGTGGAAAGTAGGAGAGGAGAAGAGGCCAGTAAAGGGATCAAAGACCAGTCACACACAAAAAGACTGGTATAAGCCCCACAGTTCCAGCAACCGCAGGGAAGAGCGGGGGGGCAACCCTGTTTTCTGGTATTTCAAGAGGAGAAAGACATTAACGAAAAGAACTATCCCACTTCTGCTGGAATGGTAAGTCCCTATTTTTGGACATTTATATCACATATATACAGTACCCCTGCAAAGTAGAGGGGGTTGACTGGGGCAAAAGCAAGGGGTTAATTGACTGGAATAACGCAAACTGTCAGATAAGACAGAGTGAAAAGGGAGAAGTGTGTGGCTGGAGGAGAGACTGTTTGTGTGCTGGATACCTATTAGAGACACTTGAAGGTTATAAACAAGATTAAAGGACCTTCTAAAATGAAGGGTAAACCAGCAAAGGGAAGTGGGGTGGTAAAATCACCCAAAATAAGCGCAAGTCCTGGTACAATAAAAAATACATGTCCCATTAAGGGAACACAGAAAGGTCGACCACCGAAAAACAGCTAGGGGCCCATGGAAATCAGGCGACAAAAAAAAAAAAATGAGCAACATAGGCAATCAATGGGGACAAGTACCCTTAACCAAAAGAAAATCAATTTAATGACGATAGTGACTCTGAAAACATGGAGGAAGAAAAGGTTAAAAGCCCAACTGCCCACAAAATCAGAAATGGCAGACATGTTCGCAAAACTAGAACACAGTCTTAAAACAGACATGGCAACGCTACATAGTGACCTGGGTCAGATACTAGACAAACAATTACTTGGGGAGCACACCATAAAAAATGCATTAAAGATGGTGCAGCCACAAGACCATACAAACAAAATATTACAGCGCACACATACAAAAATGACATTTAACTCCTGCAAGGCTATTTAAAACACCTGAACGTTTTAAAAAAATACGGGGATATGGCTATATGGTGCTTAAGCCCACTTACTGCGTCAAAGTACCCCATTATCAGTGGGTCCTACGCTATTCATAGAATGAAAGATCCTGCTTCTCTGAACCATGGGAGAAATACACTCCTCTATATGGGAGAAATAAAGGACTCCTCCTATATCACAGGTGGACACTAATAAGAGGTAATGGCAGGGGGGCTGCACCATCTATCCATCTGTACACCATTGTACAGATCCTGACCACATCCATGGAAATGGAGCACCCCCCCCCCCCCCGCCATTACCTCATAATAGTGTCTACCTGTGATATAGGAGAAGTCCTTTTTTTCTCCCATATAGAGGAGTGTATTTCTCCCATGGTTTAGAGAAGCAGGATCTTTCATTCTATGAATACGTAGAACCCCCTCTGATAATGGGGTACTTTGACCCAGTATGTGGGCTTAAGCACCATATAGCCATATGGTGTGACTAAATCCCAATATTTTTGGAAAATCTTCAAGTGTTTTAAATAGCCTTGCAGGAGTTAAATGTCATTTTTGTATGTGTGCACTGTAATATTTTGTTCTTGGTCAGATATTGACACGAGTGGAAGACACAGAAGGGAGATTGGATACACAAGTAATAACAGAGCTGCAAGAGCAAATGAAAAACCTACAAATTGAACAAAGGAATATGTTATATAAAACAGGAAAATCGAAGGAGGAGGAAAAATGTGAGAATCTGTGGTTTACAAGAAGCGATACAGACAGGGAAAAGAACCTACTCCAGGTGCTGGGTCACAAAAAATCATCTCCTCCTCAAATAATGGTGCTGGCCCAGTATGCAAAGTAGCATATAGAAAATAATTCAATCCGGATGGCCGCACTTCAACAACAATTTCTTTATTGGTTGAAAAACATACAGCAAGGAGGGGGCAGGAGGCGGAGCCTAGCGGAGCAGACATGCATTGTTAGAGCTCCATACCGCTGAGGAGAGAAGAGAAGGACAAAGCAGAGCCTGCAGGCTCAAAAGGTATCCATTTGAACCTTTTTGCCCCAGGGAACAAACTGTGAAAGTTTGGGCAGGAAATATGGTACTGGGAGGAAACCGTGGCAGAAATAAAAATCACCTCACAAAGAGCTCACAGGCACTCACTGCAGCTGAAGCAGCTCCAGTCACCTCACAAGATACAGCATCAGGGCGCTCTCACAGACAGAAAATGTCACAGCAAGACTCTCCATTTGAGTCAGATACAGAACAAATCCTCTCACAAACTTCTCCACAGGCCTCCTCAGTATCCCCAGTAATATTATTACAATTTGAAAAGATGCTTCATAAGGCTTTAAAACAAACCTCAGACCAAATAACAAAAAGCCTAACCAAAGAAATAAGAGAGCTGGGAAACCGCACCGCAGCCTTAGAAATAAAAATGGATGAAATTGAAATTACAACCCAAGAAAATATAACAGAATTGAAACAATTAAAAAAAGAGAATTTAATACTTCAAACTAAGCTCGAAGATTACGAAAATAGAGCCAGATGTTCAAACTTGCGCATAAGGGGAATACCTGAAACTGTGACAGACCTGCAATCTACTATTACTGCTCTATTACAAGAACTAAAGCCAGATATCCCTATTGAATGTTTAGAACTGGACAGAGTACACAGAGCCCTCACAGCCAAAAAGAAAGATGGACCCCCACGTGATATAATCACAAAATTTCATTATTACAGAACGAAAGAACAAGTACTAATTGCTGCAAGAGAAAAAAAGGAACTTAATTTTCAAGGACACAATTATCAAATTTTTGCTGACCTATCCCAACTTACTATTACTAAAAGACGATCCATGAAACCCCAACTAATGGAACTGCAACGCCACAACATTATGTATCAATGGGGCTTCCCCTTTTCAGTCAGATTTAACTACCAAGGTACAATTTACAGAAGCAGATCAGCAGATGAACTACAACAAACCCTTTTAAAATTAAATCTGACAGAACCCACAAGCAGCAACACTCCCGCACGCAGAAGAATGGCATCATCTTCACCTTCAGGCAGCACCCAGAAAATTTCAGAACAAAATGGGAATCATCATTCTCACAAAAGAGGCCGTTATGCCACATCATCCATGGACCAAGAAGATTCAATGGACTGACATCCTCATTCCTGATATCTCTTCATTTATTATACTAAGAGATGGTTCTCTATAAAAAAACTGCATTCTGATAGTCACACACTGTGTGGGATCTTGTTACATTCCAGTTATATTTCTTATTACTTCTGATTCATATAGCCTTAGAATATATAAGTGAAATAAGGAAATTCTTGTTCAGTTATATATTATCAGGTAATAACAATAGATTTATTACTTTTTAGGACAAATATGTTCAATAATCCAGAAGTAATGGAAGCTTTTTCTTTCTTTTCTTAAAACAAATATATTATTACCTAACTAGTTCCTAGAACTATGTTTTTGTTTATTCTAATCTGAAGCAATACAACCTCAATTTTATGAGTTAACATATCTAAACAGTTACATATGAATAAAATATGTAATTGTTTACTCTAAAAGGGTTAAAATCCCAAAATAATTCAAACTATCTTCATCAATACCAAAGTTATTGTTATGACAGTGATTCTGCGCTTAGGACTTAGAAGAGAAGGGACTGCTGCCCCCCTATAAATGAATATCACCGAGGTGATATCCAAAAATGGGTAATGTTCTAAACAGGGGTATTGGCGCTGTCCGGCTATATGCACATAAAAGTATATAAAACTAGGGGCGTGGCTAGCCAGCGGAGACGATGGACGCATGTTAGACTAGCTCCGCACTATCCTGGGCTCTAACGGGGAAACACAACGACTAAGAGCCTCGTTCCATCTCACCAGATACCCGGTATACACCGGCAACACTCCCGGATGCCTTCCCGCAAAAGAAAAGGCACAACAAGACCAGGGAAGATGACTGATTTCCTAATACAGCCGCGCCGTCTCCCTGGCCAAGATGGCGCCGGCAGACAAGCAGGAGATACACGCGGCCTCAGCTCCGGAGTGCAGAGAAACCAACAGGGGAGAGCGGGACCCAGCCACACATCTAACAACTCTCCTCAGGGACAAGGTCAGTACCCACCGGCCCCATCTGCATCATCCAGCCCTGCTAAAAACAAGATGAAAATGTCCCTAGTCCCTGTAGAAACAGCAGATTTTAGTGGCCTTGAGTCCTCTCTTGATGATACCAGAGAACTACAGGACTCTATCATTGACTTCCCCACACAAAACCAGCCAGTCATGGACACTACGCTCAAGGACATGCTGGTGTCCCTGCGCTCCACACTCCATGCTGACATGCTGGCATTTACACAGCAGTTTAAGACAGAAGTGGCAGCAGTAGACTCCAGAGTAACTCACATTGAACTGAAGATGGGAGAATTTACATCTACTTTCAATGATCTGGTAGACGCACATAATGACAGGGATGACGAAATCCACGCCATTAAAACAAAATTAGCAGATTTGGAAGACAGATCGAGACGTAACAACGTCAAAATTCGGGGGATACCCGAATCGATCAAACCCCCAGATCTTAAAGAATTCTTCATCAACATAATGAAGGCCGCGCTTTCAGAAACGCCCCTGGAAGAACTGATCATTGATCGGATTCACCGGCTTCCAAGACCCAGGAATATCCCGGACCATCTGCCCAGAGATACAATAGTGAGGATTCACTTCTACCATATAAAAGACCAGTTCATGATGAGAGTTAGAAGAAGAGAAAACCTACCACAAGAAATACAGGACCTTTCCTTCTATGCCGACTTGTCAGCATTCACTATGCAACAGCGTAGACAACTTGCAACCATAACTAAGCCACTAAACAACCACCATATCCAGTACAGGTGGATATACCCAGCCAAGTTACTAATCACGAAAGAAGGCAAATCACATGTGGTTAATAATATTAAAGAGGGCATCCGCCTCCTGAGAGACTGGCAAATTATAGATCCATATAACAACGGCAATGACAAGCCTCACTCACCCTCTTCCACCCGGGCTAGTTCTGACACGGAAACAGGCTGAAGCTTACCACACTCACAGCAAGAATCCCCAATGGCCCAGGAACAGCCACTTAGCTTTTATTGCTTTACCCCCCGAATTGGAAACGGATAATATCCGCTCAGATTCCTCAAGGAATCACTCTTTTTACTTCTTAATAGTTTAGTTACCCTTTTTTTTTTTCTTTGCACCTCTTTTTTTCTTTTTTGTTATATCAACTACAGGAACAGAAGTAACAACACACGGGACTAAGCTACCCGGACACCAGAGTCCTTTGCCTCATCATCCCCATCACGAGGATAATCGACACCGTTAAACCATCCTATTGACTTCATATCTCAACCACTCTACTATCAGGTACGACATACAAGTATTTCAAAATGTCTTTCACGATTACATCATTAAATGTCAAGGGTCTTAATAGCCCCCATAAACGCCAAATGGCCTGGAAGGAGGCATCAAGGCAAAAAAGTGACATAATTTGCTTTCAAGAGACACACTTTATAGCAGACAAACCCCCAGTATTTCGCAATCGCAGATTCCCTCAAGTTATTATGGCAAATGGCCCAAGGAAAAAGGGGGGAGTTGCAATTGCTATAGGAGATAACATCCCATTCTCAGAGATCGCAACTCATCTGGACACTTCTGGCAGATATATCATACTAGTATGCAAAATCTTTACAGTGACGTACACTCTAGTTAACGTATATCTGCCAAATAACAACCAATTAAGATTCCTTAAAAAAATATGGAAAAAAGTAGAATCTATGAAACAAGGACATGTAATCTTATGCGGGGACTTCAATGCAGTACCAGACAAAACCATTGACTGTACAAACCCTAAACAAGTAAATAGCCGAAGAACTACATTGGAAAAATTCATCAACACATCGGAGCTATTCGACGTATGGAGGTGCCAACACTCCTCAGAGAAGGACTTTACTTTCTTTTCTAGTGTACATAATACTTACTCGCGTATAGATTTATTTCTTGTAGACAAATTTTTACTGCAGAGAATTACTAAATCAGACATTGATGTTATATCCTGGTCTGATCATGCCCCAGTTTCTATAAGCGTGGGGAGGTCGAGGGCCGAGACAGGAGCGAATAGATGGAGAAACGACATTTTCACTATGTCCAAACCAGAAAATATAAAACTACTTAGAAAGTCACTAAAAGAATTTTTTGAAATTAATGCTCCGTCGGTATCCGACCCATTCACGCTGTGGAACACTCATAAGGTAGTCATGAGAGGGTTATTGATTCAACTCAGTGCTAGGGCCAAGAGGCAAAGGGCAGGGAGGATCAATGACCTGCTAAATAAAATAAAGACCCTAGAAGCGTCAAACAAACAAAAGTCTACTCAAAAAACAAAAGATCTTTTATTCTATGCCAGACAAGAACTAAGAACTACCCTGGTTTATCAGCAGGAGAACCGCCTTCGCACCTTTAAAGCACAAAACTACCGTTATAGCAACAAGGCGGGGAAACTGCTGGCAAACCAATTAAAAGAAAAAATGGCAAAACAAAGAATTCCGCACATAGAGAATCCTAAATCTAAAACAAAAGTCTCTAACCCCAAAGAGATAGCAGACGCCTTTTGCGAATACTATGAGGCATTATACAATCTTAAAGACGACCCCAACACACCCCAACCTTCAGACAACCTGATTTCAGAATTCTTAGAAGCCATAAACCTTTCAACAGTCCCACAACCAGCACTTACTAAACTTAATTTACCCTTCACCATCCATGAAATTGAAAAAACAATCAAAACAATGCCTCATGGTAAGTCACCAGGACCGGATGGTTACTCATCCGAATATTACCAATTGTTTAAAACCGAATTATCCCCTTTTTTACAGCAGGTCTTTGATACCGCAATGTCTAAAGCCTCATTCCCAAAAGAAATGCTAATGGCAACTATCATAACACTGCCAAAACCCGGTAAAGACATATCCTTCCCACAAAACTATAGACCCATTTCTTTGTTGAATGTGGATGTGAAACTATATGCTAAGATCATAGCCAATAGACTGTCATTATTACTACCTGGTCTTGTCAACCAAGACCAGGTAGGTTTTGTATCTGGCAGGCAAACAAACGATGCCACAAGAAGAATGGTAAACATAATTCACCTAGCGGAGGAGTCTCGAAGGCCTTCTCTGCTCCTTACACTGGACGCAGAGAAGGCCTTCGATAGAGTGCACTGGAGATATCTGACTAAGGTACTGGAGAAATTTGGTTTGATAGGCCCAATCCAACAAGCAATATTGGCTCTTTACTCATCCCCGTCTGCTTATGTCTTCACTGAGGGCATGTTTTCTAGGAATTTTCAAATTACAAACGGGACGAGGCAGGGGTGCCCTCTGTCACCCCTAATTTTTGCATTGATCATGGAACCGCTTGCAGAAACAATAAGAGAAAATACACTAATCCGAGGTATCCCATCTCAGGATAAGGAGCACAAAATATCATTATTCGCAGATGATGTTATATTAACTTTATCTGACCCGTATAACTCATTGAATGCAGCACACGCGACATTAACACAATTCAGTAAAGTAGCATATTATAAAGTTAATGCCACCAAATCCAGTATTTTAGGAATCGCAATTGACAAAACCACTAAATCAATCATGCAAAAAGATTTCCCATATCCATGGTCCACAGATTCTATTTCATACTTGGGATTACAATTAACAGCACCCGTAGCAAAATTATTCCAGCTCAACTACCAACCTCTATTGAACGAATTTAAAAAAGATATCCTTAGATTTCAAAAATTCTATCTATCTTGGAATGGCCGCCTAGCAGCATATAAGATGCTACTCTTACCAAAACTAATGTACCTCTTCAGGGCCCTCCCAATACCTATCCCAACCCCCTTCTTCAAAGCAATGCAGACACAAATGACAAACTTTATCTGGGAAGGCAAAAGGGCTAGATTTCCGGCCCAAATGCAAGGGAAACATAAAGAAGTGGGAGGATTGGGAATCCCAAACCTAAAAGACTACCACGCTGCAGCTATCTTAGACCAACTGAGAAATTGGTTCAGTCAAACAGAAGTAAAACACTGGTGCCAACTGGAACAAAACTGGATTCATCCCAGATCCCTCCAATCACATATACTAGCACACAATATACAACCAAATATAACTCTAATTAATCATCCTACCATACAGGCCACTTTACAGGCGTGGTCCCACCTAAAAAAGTTTACCAGTCCCAAAGAAAAATATACCGAGGTCCCCACCCCATTAGAAGCTCTTTACTGGCTAATCCCAAATATTTCTCTGACACAATGGCACAAGGCAAACATCAAATTAGTGAAAGACATAACATGCGCAGGGAATGTGGCCCCCTTTAATGAACTACAAAAAAGATTCCAACTACACCCCTCGGAATTTTTGACATACCTACAGATAGCTTCATGGCTTAAGACATTGGAAATATCTGATTCTCAAATCCCAACACAAGTATGGAAGTACCTCCAATCCACCAACCTTAAAGCAAAAGGTATATCCCAGATGTATTCCTTAATCAATGCAAAAAAAAACATTTACGAAATTTAATGCACTGAGCAAATGGGAATCAGAATTGGCCAAAAAATTCACAGAAAAACAGTGGTCACTAGCACTCCAGTGTGGCCGTAGATTCTCAAGATGCTCCAACTATGAGGAGCTGGCGGGAAAATTACTAGCTAGATGGCACTACACACCGTACATGATTGCAAAATTCTCTAGGAGTAACTCTAACCTGTGCTGGAGAGGATGCGGAAAGGTGGGAACACTGATCCACATGCTTTGGTCATGCCAACATATTAGAAGCTTCTGGTCAGAAGTGTTCAAATTAATAGCGATAACCACAGGTGTATTTACCACCCCTTCGGTTGAAAAAGCAATTTTAAGCATAAACATGGTAGAATACCCAATACAGGTCAGATCAATAGCGATGCATGTCCTATTTGCCGCCAGATCCTTACTAGTAAACAGATGGAAGTCTAACGAAATCCCAAGTGTAAGAGAATTGAAAACGAAAATCAATATAATTTCTGAATACGAAAAAATAATGGCAATCAGAGATGGTAATGGAGCAAAGTACATTTCCAATTGGAACCTCTGGAATACATTATTCCAAAGATGTGTTTAACCTGTATCCTGTAGTATGATTTTTACTCAAGACAATCTCTCTTTTCTCTCCTTTAGTACATTACTGTTATTGTAGTAATGGTGTTCAATTTAGACACCACAGTTCCTATCTTAATGTTAAGGACAAGTTACTAATTTAGGATCTTCAATGTGAGATGATATACGCATGCTACTGTTAATGTAAAGACAGCAATATCTATAATGGAAATTCAATGTTAACAACAAAGCATAAACATTTCATTATGTTGGCATTTATGTAGCAATACTCAACTACGATTGAGGAACCTAAATGTATCTTCTTAATGTGTAAACTTGTGAAATATTAATAAAAAATATTTTCAAAAAAAAGTATATAAAACTACTTTGATAAATAAAGGTGGTGCATGTAAACAATACGTAACAGGGACTAGGGTGTATCAAATGCAAACAATACCCTTGGCAGATAGTAATAATGATAATAAAGTGCTACGTGCTCCTAAAAATGAAAAATGTGCCTTAGTCCCAATTGGGTGTAAAGGAATATACCAAAAATGCAAAGTGTATAAAATACAAACAATATCCCTGGCAGAAAATGCAGTAAAGTGCAAAGTGCTCCTGAACAGATGTGTAAATGTGCCTTAACCTCAATGTATCAACTTCCATAAAAATAAAAAATAAAAAATAAAAAATTTACCCGCAGGTGAATAAACAGTATTGGCAATCAAAACAGTATTTGCAAATCAGACAAACAATTAGTGGCATAAAGATGGAAAAAATATCCCCAACGAAAAATTGAAAAGGAGTATATAGTAAAATATATAAAAAATGTGTGAAACATAAATGGTCAAAGTTCAAAGTCCCAAAAAATGTGTCCTTATGGTGGAAAAAAAACGTGATCTCAGCTTTAACTGGTATAGTCCCCGTCCTCCACCGCACCCCCACTCGTGCTTGCACTCACCGGACTACCTCACCCCTGCAGGGGTAAAGGCATATGTGGAAAAATCCCGCGATGGCGAATCCAGGGGGGGTTCCTCCGTCGAAGGGTATTATGTCCTTAATAATATCCCCAATGACGAACATCCATATAAAGTGAGGAAGAAGGAAACTTCATAGCGTAACTCCACAAAAATATGAATTTTATTGATAAAAGTCCATGACAAACGTGGTAAAAAGTAAATTGTAAAATCAGTGTAAAAAACGCCGGAGCTGACAGTGCTCCTAAAGCCGGGTCTCAGCTGTTGAGCAGCGTGGTGTGGCGTGCGTTCCACCGCTCACAGCTGGAAACCGGAACAAACACAAAGAGGTACTGACGTGTGCGTATCACGAGGCCACGACTTACGCGTTTCGTCATTAAGACGTCATCTGAGGCGAGGCCATCTTGGTACTCCACACGTCTATATAGGGAAATGGAGGTGCCGTGGAAGCCAATCAATTGCTCCTAACCTACCCTCGTGACCTCTAATCGAGATCTTGTAATATACTTGCTGTTGGTAATGCGCCATCATGTGGATATAATAGATAATAACATGTTTGGGCGCCTCCATTTAATTTTTAAAATTACAACGTGAAATAAATATGAAAAACATAAAAAATGATCGGCAAAGAGATATGGAACAATACTAAATATAAAAAATTATAATACTAGATATAAAAATTATTAGATATAAAAATTATTATAATCCTGGATATAAAAATATAAATATATAAATCACACTGCATACCCCAAGACGCACAATGTCACGTAAAAAATGCATATATGAAGATATAAGAAAGTGCATATATGCATAAAAATTAATTAATTAATTATACATATGTATATAAAATGGGATTATAATTCAAAAAAGGAGATGATGTAACTGCAAGCAATGGGAACATGGTGCGTAATGGGGGCAGCGACATCAGGCATAGAAAGACATGTAAACAATACATATGTATTTGTAAAAATGATGATGTATGCAATTGGACCTATGTTCAGAAGAAAGGGGGGCAGTAGGAATAAAAAATCCATAAAAGTCAGGAGGCCTGTGCAGTCAGAACCTAAGGCTGACAGATCTGACAGAACCCTTGGGAATTTACTGACAAAAAAACCTTGGTTCATCTATAGGAGAGCACCCACTCTCAGAAACCACCTGGTCCATAATGTTATTGATCCTCCTAAGAATGTAAAATTGTTCTCTGATATGAAGGGATTTTATAAATGTCAAAAGTGTTTGGCCTGCCAGGTCAGCAAAAAACAACCTAAAAAGAGAACATCTTTTAGGGCCAGGAATGGCAAGGAGTATGAGATTAGGGAGTTGGTCACCTGCAATACCACCCATGTAACCTATATCATCAAATGTCCCTGCCGACTGCAATATGTGGGCAGGACTACCAGACCTCTCTGTGTACGGATTAGGGAACATATTAATAACATCAGAAAAGGGTTTCCTAAACATAATCTCTCCAGACACTTCGATGAATTCCACCACAGGGACCCGTCTGGGTTGATTTTTTACGGTATTGATACCGTTAAAAATCACTGGAGGGGGGGCAGCAAAAGGGTGCTGATATCACAGAATGAAACAAGATGGATACATCGTTTGGACTGCCTTGTCCCCAGGGGTCTGAACGTAGAGATAGACCTCAATTGTTTCCTGTCCAACTTCTAGGTGCCCCCTCCATCAGCTATACCAACCCCCTTGCAACTCCTAGACTCCTCCAATTATATCAATCTTAGACCTAGCCTGTGGTTTTTAAGTCTCTACCCTCATCTACACCAACACTTGAATTATTTCTACTTCTTTCTTGTATCCCACACATTCCACTGCAGTTTACCGGTATCTTATACCAAGGCCTTAGGTTCTGACTGCACAGGCCTCCTGACTTTTATGGATTTTTTATTCCTACTGCCCCCCTTTCTTCTGAACATAGGTCCAATTGCATACATCATCATTTTTACAAATACATATGTATTGTTTACATGTCTTTCTATGCCTGATGTCACTGCCCCCATTACGCACCATGTTCCCATTGCTTGCAGTTACATCATCCCCTTTTTTGAATTATAATCCCATTTTATATACATATGTATAATTAATTAATTAATTTTTATGCATATATGCACTTTCTTATATCTTCATATATGCATTTTTTACGTGACATTGTGCGTCTTGGGGTATGCAGTGTGATTTATATATTTATATTTTTATATCCAGGATTATAATAATTTTTATATCTAATAATTTTTATATCTAGTATTATAATTTTTTATATTTAGTATTGTTCCATATCTCTTTGCCGATCATTATTTATGTTTTTCATATTTATTTCACGTTGTAATTTTAAAAATTAAATGGAGGCGCCCAAACATGTTATTATCTATTATATCCACATGATGGCGCATTACCAACAGCAAGTATATTACAAGATCTCGATTATAGGTCACGAGGGTAGGTTAGGAGCAATTGATTGGCTTCCGCGGCACCTCCATTTCCCTATATAGACGTGTGGAGTACCAAGATGGCCGCGCCTCAGATGACGTCTTGATGACGAAACGCGTAAGGCGTGGCCTCGTGATACGCACACGTCAGTACCTCTTTGTGTTTGTTCCGGTTTCCAGCTGTGAGCGGTGGAACGCACGCCACACCACGCTGCTCAACAGCTGAGACCCGGCTTTTTTACTTTTTACCACGTTTGTCATGGACTTTTATCAATAAAATTCATATTTTTGTGGAGTTACGCTATGAAGTTTCCTTCTTCCTCACTTTATATGGATGTTCGTCATTGGGGATATTATTAAGGACATAACACCCTTCGACGGAGGAACCCCCCTGGATTCGCCATCGCGGGATTTTTCCACATATGCCTTTACCCCTGCAGGGGTGAGGTAGTCCGGTGAGTGCAAGCACGAGTGGGGGTGCGGTGGAGGACGGGGACTATACCAGTTAAAGCTGAGATCACGTTTTTTTTCCACCATAAGGACACATTTTTTGGGACTTTGAACTTTGACCATTTATGTTTCACACATTTTTTATATATTTTTCTATATACTCCTTTTCAATTTTTCGTTGGGGATATTTTTTCCATCTTTATGCCACTAATTGTTTGTCTGATTTGCAAATACTGTTTTGATTGCCAATACTGTTTATTCACCTGCGGGTATATTTTTTATTTTTTATTTTTTATTTTTATGGAAGTTGATACATTGAGGTTAAGGCACATTTACACATCTGTTCAGGAGCACTTTGCACTTTACTGCATTTTCTGCCAGGGATATTGTTTGTATTTTATACACTTTGCATTTTTGGTATATTCCTTTACACCCAATTGGGACTAAGGCACATTTTTCATTTTTAGGAGCACGTAGCACTTTATTATCATTATTACTATCTGCCAAGGGTATTGTTTGCATTTGATACACCCTAGTCCCTGTTACGTATTGTTTACATGCACCACCTTTATTTATCAAAGTAGTTTTATATACTTTTATGTGCATATAGCCAGACAGCGCCAATACCCCTGTTTAGAACATTACTTATTAACAGTACCTTTCTAACTGAATTATTTAGCCTAGGGCAAGACTAACCATATACAACCACCCTGGAATAAATAATTTCAACAAAAACTATATTCTGCACTCCAATTAATGAATCATCATTTTGATGTCTTTTGACATAGCACTTCTCTCCTGTAAGCGGAAGATCCGTGTACCCCCATTAGCCCTCCTCATTCTCCCAACCATATTATGTGGGAGTGTGACGAAGGCACTTATTCCCCTGAGAGAGATATTTATTCTCTTTCACGGGTAAATTGTGATTACTTGAAAAAAATAATTTATACAATGTATCATCTAATCTCATATGTTTTTTGTTTACTCTTTACTCCAGAATTCACTGGTTTCTTTTCTATCTATTCATCTCTTCAGTCCACACAGGTTGATCTGCGCAGTCAGCTCTGCATAACAAAAAGTAAGTCAAAACTATTTGATCTATTGCCATGGCACCACTGAATATACTTTCCCTGAATGTTCAGGGAATAAATGTCCCTCAAAAAAGGACCAAAGCCTTCCGTACTTTCCATAACAAGAAGGCTCACATAGTATGCCTCCAAGAAACACACTTCACCAAAGATTCTACTCCAAAATATATTTCTCCTTTTTATCAACAAATTTACACGGCTTCTGCCTGTACCAAGCAAAGAGGAACTCTAATTGCATTTCACCGATCCACACCATTCACCTTATCATCAGAAATTAAAGACCCAGAAGGTAGATACCTGATACTCATGGGTTATATAATGGATACAGCAATCACGGTGATTTCCTACTACGCTCCTAACAAACAACCTACACCATTCCTCTCACATATATTACAAGTGATTAATACACACAAAATAGGAACAGTGATAATGTGTGGGGATTCGAACCAGGTCCTCCTCCCATTTCTAGATAAATCACCTTTTACACCATCCAAAATAACCTCTAGATTACCTTTTTCCCAACTTCTTTCCAAATACAATCTGGTAGATTAGTGGAGAGAAAGTAACCCAATGAAAAAGAAATTCACTTATTTCTCGCACCCTCATCAAACCTTCACCAGAATAGATCATATTTTTCTAACAATAGGAATGATACCAGAAATTATTGCATCAGATATAATTCCGATTCCGTGGTCTGACCATAATGCAGTATACACTACTATAGCCTCAGCCATACCAAAAGCGCATGACCCAACGTGGTACTTACCGGACATAATGCTCAAACACCCACTACATCAGATGGCCATTGAACAAGCTTTAAAGGAATACATATCAATTAATAATACAACAGACATCTCCCCAATAACACTGTGGAAAGCTCATAAGACTGTCTTGCGTGGTACAATACAAAGACAAATGGCACTATTTAAACAGGAACGCAAAAATCTAGCAAAAAACTAGAACTCAATTTTAATGCAGCCTACATATCATTTCAAGATAATCCATCTCAGAGTACAAAATCTCATCTGGAAAAATCTAGATTGGAATACGATCTATTTCTCACTGAGTCAGTTGATAAATCCCTCAAACGCTCCAAACACAATTTCTACATGAATACAAACAAACCAGGTACATATTTGGCTCGGGCATTAAATTCAACTAACAAATCTTTCAAACCAATACGTTTGAAATTATCAAAAAATGTTTACACTTGTAATCCAGTTAAAATAGTCCATAAATTTCACTCACATCTCGCAACTTTATACAAGACAAACAATGAATTTAATCCTACAGAGGCTGAATCCTTCTTCTCAAAAATAACCTTACCTGAGTTATCTCAGAATCAAAAAAGCAGTTTGGATGAGCCTATAACTATAGATGAAGTTGCTAACGCCATAAAAGACCTAAAACTTAACAAAAGACCAGGCCCAGACGGCTACTCGGCTTTATACTATAAAACATTCTCAGAAATACTCTCTCCCATTCTCACTGAAACTTTTAACAAACTTCTAGATGGACATTCTTTTCGGCAAGAAACACTAATGGCAATTGTTTGTATGATCCCAAAACCCCTTTCTGATGATACTTCCTGTGTGAATTATCGGACTATCTCTCTGTTAAACCTCGATATTACATTATTAGCAAAAATAATAGTAAAACGCATCAATAGCATTATAGGAAAATTAATACATAGAGATCAAGTAGGCTTCATGCCAAATAGACAGGCAGGCGATAATATACGCAGGGCAGTGTTATTGGCACATATTGCTAAAAAACGGAAAATCCCTTTATGTTTTCTATCTCTCGATATTAAGAGGGCATTTGACACAGTATCCTGGCAATATATGCAATATTCATTACAAAAATGGGGTTTTGGACCCCACTTTTTAACATGGATCAAAGCATTATATAATAAACCCAAAGCCTATATAAAATATGCTGGATACAAATCTGAAGCCTTTAATATCGAAAGAGGTACCCGACAGGGTTGCCCATTATCTCCCTTATTATTTGCCCTTATACTCAAACCCATGGCCCAATACATCAGAACAAACCAAACTATAACTGGCATTGAAGTAGGAGGTATTACACACAAACTATGTATATTTGCAGACGATATATTACTTTTTCTATCATCACCACAGGTCTCTGGTCCTAACTTAATACCAGCTCTTGATGGATTTGCAGCCCTATCCGGCCTTATGATTAATCCTAAGAAATGCCTAGTGCTTAATATTTCACTCACAAACATGGAAATGATCCCGGCTAGGGCTGCACTCCCATTCACATGGGCAGAAAAATCAATCCCATATCTTGGAATTCATTTAACAGCATCTCATTCTGACTTATTCTCAACCAATTATCCTCCTGTATTAAGACAGATCACAAATCTAATAAAACAATGGTCGCAACTTCCTTTATCCTGGATAGGGAAGATTAATGCAATCAAAATGACTATTCTACCCAAATTGCTTTACCTATTCAGAGTCCTCCCTATTCCAATTCCTTCCTATTTTTTGAGAATAGTAGAAAAAAGAGCAACTTCGTTTATATGGGGCTCTTCTAAACCACGTATACCTATACACACACTACATCTTCCCAAAAATAAAGGAGGCCTGGGATACCCTAATTTTACTTACTACAGAGCAGCACATTTGGCCAGTCTGTCCAAATACCATGCAAAACAGGAAATCCCATTATGGGTATTTATAGAGGCTTCAGAAAATGACCCTCTATTAATATCAAATTTATTATGGCTTGATCCTAAAGACCGCTTTAAAATTCATAATCCCATAACTAAACACTTCTTATCTCTCTGGGATAAACTAAAAACCAAATATCAGTTACAATCTCCACACAATCCTCTCCTTTCTTTTATCAGAAATCCGGCCTTTTATCCGGCATGGATCTACCCAAATTCTTTTAAAGCTTGGACAACATCAGGCATTCAGACACTAAATGACTTCATAGCATCTAAATCATTCCTTTCATTCCCATCGCTTAGAGAAAAATATGATCTACCAAACTCTGAGATATTTAGATATCTCCAAATCAAAAATTTTTATACACCATTCCTAAAGGGGGATACACCATTATCCCAATTATCCATTTTTGAATCAATCTGTACAAAAGATCCATTTGCTAAAGGTACAATTTCATCACTTTATAATCAATTATATGGAGTAGCAAATCTTAATAGACCCTCTTACGTTCAGAGGTGGGAGGAGGACCTGGGACGAACTTTAGAAGACACGGACTGGTCTAACATATGGCTCACATCTAAGTCATCTTCACCCAACATCTTAGCACTGGAGACAAATTATAAAGTCCTAACTCGCTGGTACCTTGTACCCGCTAGAGTGGCAAAATATTCACCTAATACCTCAGCTCTTTGTTTTCGAGGATGCCCAGAAATAGGCACATATTTACACATATGGTGGACGTGCCCAGTAATCCAAACCTTCTGGAAGGAAGTCTTCGTGATTGCATCTAAAATATTTATAAAAATAATACAACCAGATCCATATTTAACTTTACTTAATCTAAAACCGGAATGGTTAACACTCTCTCAATTCAAACTTATGATCCAACTAATAACGGCTGCAAAACAAACAGTGGCCAAGGCATGGAAATCTCCTACATTGGTACTAGCAGAAACAATTCACAGAATGAATAATACAATGTCCCATGCTAAGATGGTAGCCATCGATCAAAATCAAATTCCAAAATTTGAAAAACTTTGGCATCCTTGGATAAAACAACAGTTCCTGTCAAACTTCAATGACTCTGTCCTGTTGCCATGGTAACAGATTAAATGACTTACAGAGACACCCATTCTAAGGCTTCAAAGAGAACTAAAAAGAATAATAAACTGACGAGCGGGACAACCTTGTGGACCATACCTCTACCTTTCAACCCTTTTTCTTCTTTCTCTTTCCTTTTCTCCACCTTACGATTAAAGCTCATTATCAGAATTTATTTGACCTATATACACTCTACTTGTAAACAATATGTATAGTAGGTATAAATCATTGAAATACCTACAAAAGTAACTAAGGAAATGATATATATCTTTAATTTAGGTTTACGTGAACCCGATGTTTAATATTTGAAATTCCATGATATTTACCTATATAAACCCTACTGTAAAACAATGAGCTTACTTTATAGATCCTTGTAAACTTACTTTATGTATCTTTATAACATTGTAAACTCAATAAACTTCTTTTGACAAGGAAAAACATACAGCAAAAGATTAAATCAACAGCTAACATTTTTCACACCATAACTATTGGTGCTTACTCATAGCTAGGGATGAGCCGAACACCCCCCTGTTCGGTTCGCACCAAAACAGGCAAACAGGAAAAAAGTTTGTTCGAACACGCGAACACCGTTAAAGTCTATGGGACACGAACATGAATAATCAAAAGTGCTAATTTTAAAGGCTTATATGCAAGTTATTGTCATAAAAAGTGTTTGGGGACCTGGGTCCTGCCCCAGGGGACATGGATCAATGCAAAAAAAAGTTTTAAAAATGGCCGTTTTTTCAGGAGCAGTGATTTTAATAATGCTTAAAGTCAAACAATAAAAGTGTAATATCCCTTTAAATTTCGTAGCTGGGGGGTGTCTATAGTATTCCTGTAAAGGGGCGCATGTTTCCTGTGTTTAGAACAGTCTGACAGCAAAATGACATTTTGAAGGAAAAAACACATTTAAAACTACCGCGGCTATTGCATTGCCGACAATACACATAGAAGTTCATTGATAAAAACGGCATGGGAATTCCCCACAGGGCAACCCCGAACCAAAATTTAAAAAAACAAATGACGTGGGGGTCCCTCTAAATTCCATACCAGGCCCTTCAGGTCTGGTATGGATATTAAGGGGAACCCCGGCCAAAATTTAAAAAAAAAATGACGTGGGGTTCCCCTTAAATTCCATACCAGACCCTTATCCGAGCACGCAACCTGGCAGGCCGCAGGAAAAGAGGGGGGGACGATAGTGCGCCCCCCCCCTCCTGAACCGTACCGGGCCACATGCCCTCAACATTGGGAGGGTGCTTTGGGGTAGTCCCCCAAAACACCTTGTCCCCATGTTGATGAGGACAAGGGCCTCATCCCCACAACCCTGGCCGGTGGTTGTGGGGGTCTGCGGGCGTGGGGCTTATCGGAATCTGGAAGCCCCCTTTAACAAGGGGACCCCCAGATCCCGCCCCCCCCCTGTGTGAAATGGTAAGGGGGTACTTACCCCTACCATTTCACTATAAAACTGTCAAAAATGTCAAAAATGACAAGAGACAGTTTTTGACAATTCCTTTATTTAAATGCTTCTTCTATCTTCCTTCATCTTCTTCTGGCTCCTTTGGCTCTTCTGGTTCTTCCTCCGGCGTTCTCGTCCAGCATCTCCTCTGCGGCGTCTTCTATCTTCTTCTCCTCGGGCCGCTCCGCACCCATGGCATGGGGGGGAGGCTCCCGCTCTTCTCTTCATCTTCTTCTTCATCTCTTCTTCCTTCTTCTCTTCTTCTCTTCTTCATTTTCTTCTCCGGGCTGCTCCGCATCCATGCTGTGGCATGGAGGGAGGCTCCCGCTGTGTGACGGCGTCTCTTCGTCTGACGGTTCTTAAATAACAGGGGGCGGGGCCACCCAGTGACCCCGCCCCCCTCTCACGCACAGAACATGATGGGACTTCCCTGTGGCATTCCCCGTGATGTCACAGGGAAGTCCCATCAAGTCACTGTGCGTCAGAGGGGGGCAGGGTCACCGGGTGGCCCCACCCCCTGTTATTTAAGAACCGTCAGACGAAGAGACGCCGTCGCACAGCGGGAGCCTCCCCCCATGCCAGCATGGCTGCGGAGCGGCCCGGAGAAGAAAATGAAGAAGAGAAGAAGAGAAGAAGGAAGAAGAGATGAAGAAGAAGATGAAGAGAAGAGCGGGAGCCTCCCCCCCATGCCATGGGTGCGGAGCGGCCCGAGGAGAAGAAGATAGAAGACGCCGCAGAGGAGATGCTGGACGAGAACGTCGGAGGAAGAACCAGAAGAGCCAGAAGAACCTGAAGAAGATGAAGGAAGATAGAAGAAGCATTTAAATAAAGGAATTGTCAAAAACTGTCTCTTGTCATTTTTAACATTTTTGACAGTTTTTTAGTGAAATGGTAGGGGTAAGTACCCCCTTACCATTTCACACAGGGGGGGGCCGGGATCTGGGGGTCCCCTTGTTAAAGGGGGCTTCCAGATTCCGATAAGCCCCCCGCCCGCAGACCCCCATAACCACCGGCCAGGGTTGTGGGGATGAGGCCCTTGTCCTCATCAACATGGGGACAAGGTGTTTTGGGGGGCTACCCCAAAGCACCCTCCCAATGTTGAGGGCATGTGGCCTGGTACGGTTCAGGAGGGGGGACCCCACACCGTTTTTTTTTTAAATTTTGGCTGGGGTTCCCCTTAATATCCATACCAGACCTGAAGGGCCTGGTATGGAATTTAGGGGGACTCCCACATCATTTTTTTTTTAATTTTGGTTCGGGGTTGCCCTGTGGGGAATTCCCATGCCGTTTTTATCAATGAACTTCTATGTGTATTGTCGGCAATGCAATAGCCGCGGGTAGTTTTAAATGTGTTTTTTCCTTCAAAATGTCATTTTGTTGTCAGACTGTTCTAAACACAGGAAACATGCGCCCCTTTACAGGCATACTATAGACACCCCCCAGCTACGAAATTTAAAGGGATATTACACTTTTATTGTTTGACTTTAAGCATTATTAAAATCACTGCTCCTGAAAAAACGTCTGTTTTTAAAACTTTTTTTTGCATTGATCCATGTCCCCTGGGGCAGGACCCGGGTCCCCAAACACTTTTTATGACAATAACTTGCATATAAGCCTTTAAAATTAGCACTTTTGATTTCTCCCATAGACTTTTAAAGGGTGTTCCGCGGCATTCGAATTTGCCGTGAACACCCCAAATTGTTCGCTGTTCGGCGAACTTGCGAACAGCCAATGTTCGAGTCGAACATGAGTTCGACTCGAACTCGAAGCTCATTCCTACTCATAGCTGACTCTTTAGGCAATAGACAAGAATTTATATGCACATGCCAATACAATTTTTAAAGTTCATAAAGGATGTAGTCCCCTAACGGGCAGGCCAATTGTAGCCGGCATAGGCACACTTATTGAATGTTTAGGCCAATGGATTGACCACCAGTTACAGCCTTTAGTGGTTGCGCTTCCGGGTTATTTGAGGGACACTAAACACCTCCTAATCAAACTCAGGGATTTCGAATGGAATGATAGATGTAGATGGGTGACATGCGATGTCACAAGTCTCTATTCATGCATCCCTCATTCCCTGGGACTGAGAGCAGTGTCATTCTTTCTGTCTAAATAAAGTGGCTATTCTTTGCCCTATCAGGAGTTCATTTTACAGTGTCTAGAATACTTACTCACACACAATTACTTCATGTTTGACGGCGACTATTGCCGGCAGAAATGTGGGGCCTCGATGGGAGCCAAATTCTTCCCCTCCATCGCCAATCTCTTCATGGAATGGTGGGAGAGGTCCCGCATTTTTTCATGTGATAGCCCCTGTCGCACTGATACCTTCTACTGTCGCTATATAGATGACCTACTATTTATAGCCTCTGACAAGGCTGGTAGCTTGGATAATTGGTTGTCATACCTAAATGACAACAATTTAAATCTAAGAATCACTGGCGACAGCAGCTCGACGTCCATTAACTATTTGGATGTCCATTTTAGAAGGTAGAGATGGTAAGGTGAAAATTAGCATTTTTAGGAAACCCATAACAGGCAACACACTTTTAAGGGCACTCAAGTCACCCGAAACATACCCTGAGAGGAATTCCTGTAGGACAATTTTTGAGATTGAAAAGAATTTGCAGCGAGGACATGGATTACAGACATGAAGCAGAGGCTATGTTTAGACGTTTCAAAGACAGGGGTTATTCTAGTACTATCTTACATAGAGCTTTGAACAGCTGCAAATACCCCACGAGAACATTTATTGAAAGATAAAATAAGCAATAGAAAAAGGAATCGATCATGTACTAATTTTACTCTTCAAAACCACGTTTTCTCTACTCCCTATAGTAGCAAGTACAACAAGATAAAAAATATAGTTTTGAAATATTTACCAATCTTATCCAATGACCCCATTTCTGCCGAAATTTTGTTCAAAGGAGTAAAAACTGTATCATGCAGAGCTCCCACTTTGGGTAGGACCCTGTCATCTAGCTTATATACAAGTAAGCGCCCACAACAGCATTGGTTGCAATTTAAAGGCACCTTCTGCTGTGGATCAAATGGGTGTCTGTGCTGTAAACATATTCTAAAGGGAGATACCATACAAGCAATGACCTCAGACAAATTTTCAAGAATTACATCTTTCATATAACTGTTATGCCCCGTACACACGGTTGGATTTTCCGATGGAAAATGTCCGATCGGAGCGTGTTGTCGGACATTCCGACCGCGTGTGGGCTCCATCGGACATTTTCCATCGGATTTTCCGACACACAAAGTTTGAGAGCAGGCTATAAAATTTTCTGACAACAAAATCCGATCGCGTCAATTCCGACCGTGTGTGGCCTGTTCCGACGCACAAAGTGCCACGCATGCTCATAAGAAAGGACGGAACAGCTCGGTCTGGTAAAATTAGCGTTCGCAATGGATACAGCACTTTCGTCACGGTGCTATGTAAAAAATGGTTTAATACAGCGCACTCTCTTCTTCTTTATAATGTGAGAAGAATGAAGTAGTTTTGCTGCTCATATTCACACAGACTTCTCACAAACTTCTTTCTTTATTATTTATTGTGATTCCCTCAATATATTTTGATTTGTCACATCTGACCAATTTTTTTTTGGTTTGTTTTTAATTTTAAAAAAATTGTTTTCAAGGCTGTTTTTTGTTCAAATTTTTTTATGTTTTTTAATAAAGAATTTTTTGGTGTGTGTTTTGTGTTACCACAACACCATTGATATCGTGTATTATTTAATCTCAATGAGATTGTTTGGTGTTGGTGTCTCTTGTTAATTTCACATTGTATTTTCAAATGTACCTGAATCCTCACCAACAAACTTTTTTTTTTGAAGGAAAACACACATAGGAGAGTATAATTGAACCAAAAATGCCTTTATTAAGGGCTCACAACCAAACAAAGAGGGAGGCAACGCTGGAGAAACAGCAGAAATTGGTGAAGCCTTTGACCCCCAGGGCACAATTTTTTTTACTGCAAAATTGGTGGCCTGAGGAGTCCATATATAAGGTAATGCAGTCTGGTCCAGAAGTCCCAGAGATCCGGAAAGCAGCAGATGACATCTGTGTCCCCAGGCTGTGGTTATACAAGAGACTGCATCTTTTGTCAGACCAGACTGAACCCAGGGCCATCACTTTCTGGTCTTCCTTCCACTCTGTGGCTCTGGTGATGGAGTTGTGGTAGCAGGAGGAGGAGGAGGAGGATGGTCCAACTCAATCACGTCGGTCTTGGGTGTGATTTCGCCACTCACCCCCTTAGTTAGGACTTTATAAATAAGTTGCTCACACCTGAGGCGTTGACCCTCCTGCATGCACTTCAGTTTGGTGGCAGCCATGCAGGCAAAGGCCTCTTAAGGAGTGGGTAAGGCTCTGAGGGACGCAGAAGCCTCCTGAATGAGCCTGAGCGCAGAATCCTGCATGTGAGTCGCCTTCCTCGCTCTTTTGTATGGAAGGCGGAGGGAAGGAACCTGCGATTCGGTCAGGCTGCGACTGGTTCCAGGCTTCTCCTGGCTGCAACTTAGCCCTGCCTCCTCCTGGCTGCAACTTAGCCCCGCCTCCTCCTGGCTGCCACATTCCAGAGCCTCCTCCTAGCTGAGGTCTTCCTGTGTATGAAAAAGGGACATAGTTTGAGTTTTTTATTCATCAATCACACACAATTTTCACCTCATGATTGTTTCAAATTGAATGTTAACAAATATAACAGACTATCATTCTGAGCCCAGCATTTTTCATTCTTGTCCCAATTTTTTTGCCCACTACTGTCTATTGATATGTAAAACACTTTATTAAATCAGCAATTAGTGATCAATAATAACATCTAGTAAACATCATTTATTTATTGATCAGAAATCTGTAGAAGAATGCTAAACCTGGCTCAAGCTGGGCTCCTCCACTTCTTCCTGGCTGAAAGGCCCAGGTTGGACATCAGAAGCCTCACCTGGGGTGGAAGGAAAAGTGGAAGGAAGAGTGGAGAGGGATTCCCTGACTTCAGTGTGGTCTGACAGAAATCGCAGTCTCTCATAGTACCACAGCCTGGGGACATAAACGTCATCTGCTGCAGCTCCGGATCTCTGGGGATCTGTGACCTTCTTGCGCTCCCTAAGATAAGTGCTCCTCAAGCCACCAATTTTGGTTTTTAAATAGGGGATGGTTGCCGTGGGGACCACCGGTGTCACCAACTCCAGCAGTTTCTCCAGCGCTGCCTGCCTCTTTTGTTTATGATTATAATGAGGATGTTTCACCTGCCACAGACAGGGCAGCTCCCTGTACTTGTCTATGAACAGGGGGAGGAAGTTGTGGTCATTGAAGCCATCCATTTTTTCTGCAAGACACAACACAAGACAAACCCGAATGTCAGCCTAAAGTCTACTAAACTTGTGCAAATACAGGCCTCAATCTGGAATCAGTATAGGCCCAATGTTAAATTTTACCTTCACAATCACGATCGGCGCCTCCGTTACTCATTCCTCCGCTCACAGATCGTACGTACTACGCACACGTGTTACGCTTTATACACACTGCGCATGCGTGTAACTCCGCCCGCCCCTGATGTTCTTTCTAGTCTATTCCCCGCCCCTTTTCATTCGGCGCAGTGGGGGAAGAGCACATGGGGGAGACACAGCAGGTGCGTGCTAATTATAGCGAGGAGGAGGAGGAGGAGGAAAGCCCAGAGCTGGAAACGTCCCGATCCAGAAGGAGAAGATTTAAGGCATCAAATATGTCCTTTGGGGAGATGTTGGAGATGGTCGACATCCTGAAGAGGGCCGACTATGACGGGAAGTATGGACCTTACCCCAACCCCAATGTCAGAAAGGCCAAGATCATGGCGAAAGTGGTCTGCACCGGAATTTCGGGGTACAACGATCGAAAGATCAGCTCAGGAAGCGGTGGTCGGACCTCAAATTAAGAGAACACGAGCAGTACAGAAAGATCCGGAGAGTGCTGCAAAAAAGTAGTTGTGCTGTGTTCCTATTCTTTTTGTGTTTATTACGTTCGTGCTGCTCCATGTGCTTTTCTTAACTGTTGTACAGTTTAAAATGGCAACTTTCATGTTCATGGGCACATTATTCGTTCGTATCAAACATTTTTCTTTCGGCCTAGAAAACACCATTGTTTTGGCCATATGCATTTGACCACATTTTTGAGGGCCTACTTGTATGAAACTAATTTGGTTGTGTAGATGTGTTTGTTACTAGATTGAAATGCAAACTAGGTTCTGTGTAAGGAGAGGACACTCAGCAGCTGTTTCCACATCTGGATGCTGGAGCACTAGCGTGGGACACAAGAACACCCTTTTTATTAGGGGTCCCACACAGGTGCTCTAGTGTATACTATAGGGGGTCTCCATCTGTGAAGCTTGTACAAGACAGGTAAGTATTCAAGCTTGACAAAGGACACTCAAAATTCTACATCTTGGAACTCTGCCAGAATCGACAATTGTACCCCATTTCTAAGCAATGTTTCATATTTATAGTTCTGCCATCAAATATCTGTGTGCTAAGTATAACATTTTTTTTCCACATAGGGGAGAAAGGACTCGGAGGACACCCCTCATCCGAGGAGACCAGAGACCCCCCACCTCTGGAAGAAGGGGAAATACCCCAAACACAAGAAGAGCAGGAGGAGGAAGATGTGGTGGAAATTGTCACCACAACAACAGGTGAGTGTCTGCGACCACAGGCTCAGGTAACAGATGGATGCCGGCATATTTATAATACATGTTTTTTTTTGTTTCTCTCTTTTTAGGTGATCGTGATGTTGTGGATTCAGGGCATTTCACCTCGGAAAGTGCACAGATCCTGATCGGGGAGATCATGAGGTGTAATGTTGCATTGGAAAACATCACGAAAAACATCAATGATGTTATTAAAAAAAATAAAAACTTCATTGATGTTTTGGGGAGAGTTTAAAACCCCTCCAAATCCCTTTCTTTTATGGTGTGCTACAACGTTGTAATTTTTTAGCGAATTGTAGAAAATCCAAATCTTGAGGATGCACACAGTGTGCCAACATGTGCTATCTGCCATCACGGGAGATCAATGGACGCGTTTTGGGGGTGCAACCCCTTCCTCAATAACAAAGTAGCTGAGAGGAAGGGGTTGCTCCCCCAAAACTCGTCCCTTGATCCCCCGTGATGGCAGCTAGCACATGTTGACATTCATAAATTGGTGTGCATCTTCAAAATTTGGCTTTTCTAGGGGTGACTTCACCCCATCTGAACGCAATATCAAACAAAGTTCCTAAATACTCATGTCTGATATTGCCTTCAAGTTCTACCAAATGTGAACTTTGTAAGTTCAAGATTTGTGTCTTTCTTGTTATTTTTACACATGCCAGTTTTATGTTAAAAGGACATTTCTACTTTTTCTAATGCCACCCCAAAAATTGTTATACAACAAACATGTTGGTTTGTTTTAAAAACCTTGTCAAAATGCACATGTTTTTGTGCAGGTATTAAAAAGATTGTTATTAATCAAGAATGTGTGGATAATTGTCTCAACGCTACAACACTTTTGGGGTGCTCTAATTGCTGTTTTCTGTGACAATGGGTGTTATTTCATAAGGGCAAATCCACTTTGCACTACAAGTGCAGTTTCAAGTGCACTTGTAGTGCAAAGTGTCTTTGCCTTTAGTAAATAACACCCAACAGTGCTTTGTAAGATTACACAATCACGCCATTTTCACGACTCACCACATTTCTGTCAGGGTCAGCTAAAAAAACACAAGCAGTAAATGTCACCAAAGATTTGCTTTTTTGTTTTTTTTTATTTGATAAAGGTTTCACACATTGTCTGGCATATTGATGGCCCCCCTACCCGCAAAGAACTCAAGATATCTTAGCCGGACATCACGGGCACTCAGGGAGGGCAAGCCAGGACGGCCACTTTCAAACGCCGTCAGGGTTGTTTCATTTATAATTCCGGCCCCAGGCCCAACTGAGCCAGCATAGTTGGCAGAATGTTGACGTAAAAAGTTATGTAGAACACAGCACGCCAGGATAATATGATTCAGTTTATACTCCGCCATATGTATGGGTGTCAGAAATAGGCGGAACCGGCTGGCCATGATTCCAAATGTGTTCTCCACCACTCTTCTGGCTCTGGCCAGCCAGTAATTAAAAAGCCTCTGGTCCGGGGTGAGGGTCCTCATCGGGAATGGCTGCGTAAGATGGTCCCCCAGCGCAAATGCTTCATCCGCAACGAAGACGAATGGGAGTCCTTCCACATTGTCTTCTGGAGGTGGCAAGTCCAAGCTGCCATTCTGGAGATGCCTGTAAAACTCCGTCTGGGCGATGACTCCACCATCGGACATCCGGCCATTCTTCCCCACGTCCACATACAGGAACTCGTAATTAGCCGACACCACCGCTAACATCACAATACTATTGAATCCCTTATAATTATAATAGTATGACCCCGAGTTGGGTGGTGGGACGATGTGGACGTGTTTCCCATCAATTGCCCCTCCGCAGTTAGGAAAGTCCCACTGCTGGGCAAAGTGGGAGTCTTTTTGCACATAAACATGGAAAGCAGATTAGACACAAACCTTCTTGGCCAACATCGAGATAACATTTATTAATGGAAGTTTTTAAAGACCAAAGTATAAGGTACACCTATCATATCCCCCCCCCTCTCCTGGGCCATTTCTAACATTATGGGGGGGAGGTCTTGGACAGGTAACCCTCTTCACAGATGAATGCCTAAATAATGGGTATTACTTTGAACAGCCCCTCCTTAGTTACACTATTGGCAGCCCACTGGACAGGTAAGAAGTGTCATAATACAAAGATATAAATACACATTGTACACATTTGAGCACATTTGGACATTCTGCTATTACCTATCAAGATAATAATAGTATACAAAAACTTTAAACCGTACCATTTGAAAGTATACAGGCAGGCCCTTGCACTACATGCTTTGGGGAATTCATCCATAAATCTGACCACTAAAGAGATGGGTATAGTGTGTATGGGTTTGGCAAAGTCAGCAGATAGAAGGGGAGATCGCCCCTTCCTTACGCTGCTTAGATTTTATTTCAATTGTGATCACTTTTATCCATTTTCTGTATGGTATTTTTAGAAATAAAAATCCCTGGTTTACCTGCACTATGCAGAAGCTTTTTATTTTTTATTTGCATATTACCCCGATGCAAGAAACTGCCTTCCAGTAGCCCTACTTCCATCACGGGGTCTGGATCAAATCTGTCCCCGGCTTCTCCTTGGAACACATCCTTGAGGTCTATTGGCTGATATCCAGTTGGCGGCCCTTCCTGATGTTTCTTCACCCCACCAGAGAAGTCGAGAAGTGAGACAGAGGTTCCACCGTTCCGGATATCGTTTTCCAGCCTAGGTTTGGCTCCATGCACCATTGACTCCATGTTATATGACAGTGGAGTCCACGTCATCTGGTAAGAGTACCCATCTTATCTTACTTCCTGATGTTTTCATTCTGATGCCCCATATCGAGATGTTGGTTTACAGCTATGGAAGTTCTGTACCCCGTTGTTGACTCACAGTCACAGATCCACACCGTGCACCATTGACTTTAATTTCCAGTCTCACATCATTTTTTGGTCCATACCAGTTCCTCTTATTAATTTGAGTTTGGAATCATCCATTTACCATATGTGGACACTTTATACTGTGTTTGTTCATTTCACTTCACTTATGGTTTTTGCACATATGCTTTACTGTTCAGTACAGCATCTCTTACTTAATTGTTTCACTACACCCTAACTTCCTCTATAGTTTTTCCAGGTTTATCCTGTCATTCATTCTTCGTTACTTTGCCTTTTGGCTATCCTCTGGTCATTGGTGATTAACACAAGGGATTATTCCCCCTTCTAGATATCACTGGATCCGACTTGAACAGTCACCAAAATGTGACTTAAAAGTGGTATGTGATACTTGTGGGATGAGCCATAAGGGTTAACTGACCACAACAGACTAACAGAGAAACAGCATACAGTATGCACAGTGGCTGAACTGCATCACTGGCTACTTCATTATCACTCTAGGATCAGCCATCATTGAGAGTTTATCACTGACCAGAGCCCTGCTTTATCTTGTCTGGGATCCTGACAGTCTGGCTACCGAAGTGAGCTCCACCGCAGGTCACAAAACACTACTTAATAGTAGTATGAACCTTCTTCATCTCCAGATCAATTTGCTGTCCCAGGGTCTCTGCAGAGGATATTGCTTTCCTTCTGGCAGAATGGCACCCCTGGCTGATCTGATGAAGCCTGTTTGGCCGGCTGCTTCTGAGGCAGAGGTACCCTTTAAACGACTTAGTTGATTAGCTTAGTACCTAAGCATTATTGCAAAAGAGATCCACACAGTCAGTTTGGACAGAGTTAAAACATCCACTTTTTGCTTCTGATATGCCAACTTGCCATAGCAACTTCCTAGAAGCAAGCTAATGCTGACCCATCTGGCCAGTCTGATAAAGACTCCCTGGCCAACTGCTTCTGAGGTAGAGGTTGCCTTTAAATAAACACAGTTGTTTGAAGCTGCACTGCCCACTGGAGTTCAGCCACCTCTGGTGCTGGTCGCATGCTGGCTCCTCACTACTGTCACTTGGAAATATACAAGTGCTGCTTGTGTATTTCCAAGTGACAGCGCTCCTCTTCTGGTGGCCGATCTCTCATCCCTCGGGTATACACATTGATCTATGAGAGAAGAGGAGGAAGGGGGCGGGGACTCTGCACAGAGGAAGCTACTTCTGGGACTGGCAAGCTGCACGGACATCATGCTGTGCCTGTGAGTTGCATTCGGGACAGAGGAAAACTCTGTACCGGGGGGGGCTTTGTGGGAGGACAGCCTTGTACTTAGGGGGAGTGGAGCTCTGTACTGGAATCTGGGTGGGAGGAGAGCCGTGCACCCACCCCACTCCTGCACCCACCCCACTCCTGCACTCTGCACCCACCTCACCCCTGCACTCTGCACCCACCTCACACCTGCACCCACCTCACCCCTGCACTAGGGTTGCCACATCATCCCTTTAATCCAGGACACATATTATTTACACAGGTTCTGAGTCTGATTTAATGCAGATTAGGCACCTAGTGAGTTTAATTACCACCTTAATCAGCCACAGAACCTGTCTAATTAATATGTGCCCTGGATTAAAGGGATGATGTGACAACCTTACCCTGCACTCACCTCACCCCTGCACTCTGCAACCACCTCAGCCCTGCACTCTGCAACCACCTCAGCCCTGCACTCTGCAACCACCTCAGCCCTGCACTCTGCAACCACCTCAGCCCTGCACTCTGCAACCACCTCAGCCCTGCACTCTGCAACCACCTCAGCCCTGCACTCTGCAACCACCTCAGACCTGCACTCTGCAACCACCTCAGACCTGCACTCTGCAACCACCTCAGACCTGCACTCTGCAACCACCTCAGACCTGCACTCTGCACCCACCTCAGACCTGCACTCTGCACCCACCTCACCCCTGCACTCTGCACCCACCTCACCCCGGCACTCTGCACATAGTGCACCTTTCAATGCTAGTGCAGTTTGGCCACACCCGCAATTTGCACTGAGAGGTTATGATGTGTAGTAATCTCTAGCAACTAATTAGTGAGCAATAATGATTTGCAGTAACCTCTAGAATCCAATTAGTGAGCAGTAATGATGTTCTGTAACCTCTAGCAACTAATCTGTGAGCTGTAATGATGTATTGTAATCTCTGCACAGAGATAAATGCATAGCAGTCATAGTCCTGTCGAGTCAATGTAATCATAGGCAAACAGCGCAGGTTAATAGTCATCAGACAATTAGCACTAGCAGGTTAAACTTACCTTAGGCACATGTACCGCAAAAAAAGTCCATACCACAACCAAGCATTAATACACAGTAAGCCCAGCCTGCAGGGCCAGGCCCTGTGTTAATAGGAAAGACTCAGCACCACCTGAAATCAGCCTAAGCATTAGCAATACTGCAGACACAGACCACAACCTGTGAAGCATTAGTAAACAGAATGGCACTATGGACAGCCAGTAAGATTCACATGTGTGATATAAGCTTTCAGTGGTGCAAGCTAACAGCATACCTGCAGACAATAAGTCAAGCCTGTAGGGCCAGGCCTTGCTGAGTTAATAGGAAGGCTTCAGCCCAGCACAGCACACCTGCTATCAGCATTATCAGTATTGCAGAAACAAACCATAACCTGTGAGGCATTAGTAAACAGACGGAAACTATGGACAGGCCAGAAAATTTGCATATGTGATATATGCTAGCAGCAGTAACTGAATATTATGGATTTGTGCACCATGTGGTGCCTTACCACCTGCACGTTTCATGGTCAAACCAGAAGTCCAATGAATGTCCGTCCATTGAGTCATGAAGAAGGAGTAATCCTTAGAGACCAGATCCCTCCCTAGAGACCCAGATACCATCACCCCCTTAACCTGGATCTTGAGGGGGGTCTCCCCCATATAGGCTTTCGTTTAAACCTGTACAGCGGGGAGCTTAATCACAGGAGGGGCTTGAACCTGTGCAGCTTGGCCAGATGAATCCGGCAAGGTGAGGGAAAAGAAAAATCCTGCTTTCAGTAGCAGCATAACCGGCTGTAGCAGTGAGGAAAAAAAAGAGAATGCAGCCTGCAGGGAGGAGATTTACTTATATAGTATAACCGGTCCTGGAATAGGGCAGGGGGCTACCCATACGTATATGCTGTCATGCTGTGTCAGAACAAAAGCAATCATGGACTGTGGATGAAAGTGATATTCAGCGATGGATCACCAATCTGCATTGGGCAGGGTGATGATGCTGGAACTATATGCCATTCCAATGAAATGTATGAATATGACTGCCAGAAGAAAACATGCAAATTTCCACAATCTTTGATGATATGTGCATGTCAGGTAAAGGTACGGGGGAGATCACAGGCATTAAATCTTCAATAAATATACAAGTTTATATTGAGTTTTTGGACACTTTTCTTATTCCATCAATTGAAAAAAATCTGTGCAGGACGTGGTTCACCTAAAGTGATTTGCGATTCAGCTATTGAATTCAATGATACATTGCTTACCTTGGTGACTGAATTTTGAAGAATAGAAGTACGGTTCGGCCCAAGCAAAAGTTCGTGCCGAACTTTCGCTGGTCGTTCGAACGTTTGTTCTCCCCCTCCAAACCAACCACAATGCATTGCGTTGCAGTGAAAGCTTCAGCCAATCAGGGCACAGAGCACTGTCAGAGTCATGATTGGACACTGTCATCATGATTTTATCCAATCATGGCTTATTCCCATTTCAGCATGGAGAAAGATAGAACAGGGCTCTGTTCAGTGCTATTAGTTAGTGTGCTATACTGTGCTATTTTTCTTCAACTGTCAGTGTAGAATATTAGTTTAGTGTCAGTCTAGGGATAGTGTGAGTGTAGTGAGGAGGACCATCATTCAGCTTTGCATAGTGTGCAGCTAGAGTAGGGGCAGCTCAGATAGTTTCACAGTAGTGTAGTGAGACCGTGTCATTTATACATACATTAGTGTAGAGAGGAGGGTGGCCTCAAAATATAATATTTAGTGCATAAAAAGTGTAAACATATGTACCATCATCCGAATTAAGTAGGATAGAGGTTTGGGAGTCTGGAGCCCAACCAGAACTCACCAGAGACAAGGAAGCAAGCGGACTATCTCGGTACAATATAGAAAATTGTGAAAAACTGCGCTAAAAACCAAATATAAATCAAATAGTGTGAAAAGCAGCAATCCCCACAAAAAACATCAATTGTGGAAAAGCATACGAAAAATAAGGGGTTGTGCTAATACTGGTATAACATAACGTGAAATTTACAGTGAAAGAAAATTCATATAATAATCATAAATAAAAATGAATCAATGTGCAAAACATTTGGTGATAATGAAAAAAAGTCCCATCAGATAAAGCATCAATTAAATATCATCGAGAGTCCAAATCACCAACAATAAACAACAAAAGTCCAAGTGATAATAGTGAAGTTCTGTGACAGCAAGGAAGGATCCACCACCAGAAATGGAAGGGGTTACTCCTTACCAGAAGGCCATGACCCCCCACTACAGAGGATCACAGCAAGCAGGAATCTTTAAAAGCCACAAATGGGAACTGCCAGCGGTGTCCACCAGAGGTCATCTCATCATCAGCCACTCCAACGAACCCAAGGCACAGATACCATAAAATATAGAAGGAGCTCACATAGTGTAAAACCGATATGATTTATTAAAAATAAATAAGATACAAATGCACACTTACAGAGTGTAAATGGATAGAACAGCCTTAAGTCCGGCTCCGTGGCCACCGGAGCTCGGACAAACCCGTCCTGCTGGAATGCAACTCGCTTGGGGGTGACGTCAGCGCGTCGTCTGGCTCCGCCCTACGCGTTTCGTGACATCATCACGTCTTCCAGAGGCACAGGCGGCGCGCTGCGTCACCCCCCTTAAGTAGTGTTAAAACTGGACCAAGCCTCGCTATGGATCGCTGCACACAATGGACCGTCCAGACCACCGCACACACTTCCGGCATCAGGATGCGCTCCACAGTGCGAGCGACCAGCAGAGGCTATATATTCCAGGCAACACATACGGACCGATACATGATCGTGAAAATCCTGTACATAAAACAACTTCAAATACTTTAATGACTCCGGACTTGGCCTTCTGCGTTTCCTCGTCCAGAGGAAGACTGATAAACTAGCTCGTCTGGACGATGAAATTAAGATGGTTAAGGAGAAACTGACACCTTCGGTTTCTAGTGATGAGTATAGGGAATGTTCTAAAACCCTTCTTAAAACATTAGAGAAGGAAGAAAGAGACCAAAAGGTCAAAAAAAAGAAAAAGTATATAAGGGACAAGGAAGACTACCGGGCAGGTCTAGTCTTTGTCTGGCAGAAGAAACTTGCCTCAGAACAAGTAGAGGATATAGCTATGGACACACAACCGGCTAATGGGGGAGGCTTGATACCTATATTGAAACCTACCCCCGTCCAAAGGGAGAGGGGGTATCAACACTCCCCTGTGAGGAACACTTCTAATAGGAATAAGAATAGGAAGAATAATAAGACCAAGGGTAAATCCCCTGCACCTACATCTATGTACCCCTACTCAGGTGCAACCCCCAACATATATAACAATCATTACGATTATAATTATTCCAACCAGTCCAACCGTCAGAGGGTTAATTCCCCACATCCATGGGGTACCCCAATGGGTGGACCGAGACCAGGTGCCTTCCAACGCCAACCTGGCCCTAATTACAATAACTATACCCACTATCCGGTTCAAGATGGGGATTTTGGGTCCAATATCCCCACTCGAAATCGTTTTTTTCCCCTCTCTGATTCTGACCAACAGTCCCAGGGATACACCTATAATGAAGCTGAGAGAAATGGGGGGTCCCATTACCCCGCCAGACATGTAGGTGATTATGATCAACCAAGATCGAACCCCGTCCCCAGACCACAAGGGGTACAGGGTAGTTCTGATTGGGGTTTTTCCAGGATCAACCAGGGCCAAAAGAGGCCAGGAGAACGAAAAGAGGAGTCAGAGGGGGAGGCGGGCCCAACAAACCAAAAAGAAGGCGCCCCTAGGTACCGGAGTGTTTAACTTGAGCAAACAGATACTGACGGATTCTGAACTACAACTACTAGATAAGGGCTTGAAATTTGCTCCGCCTAGAAACCTGAGCAAGTTCCAAACGTATATGGATATACACAAATATATACGGAAAATCAATATTAAGAGGTATATATTAAATAATCCCATTGTGAGTAACACGAGTGGTTCAGGCTCAGGTTTTAGACACTCAGGCCTTGCAAATGCCTCACTTTTCAACCCTCCAGGTTCCCTTGCCCCAGCTGTCAAAACATTTAAGGAGGTTGTTTTGAGGGATTTGGAACGCATCAGGGTCAAGAAAACAAAAATGAGTGGGAATTTGGAAGCGGGTTTAGAATCTTTGTGTAACAACAAATCATTGGTCATCCGCCCCACGGATAAAGGTGGGGGGATAGTCATCCTCGATCGAAGCGGTTATCTTGAGGAGATGCATCGCATCGTAGATGACCCGGATACGTACACCCCCCTCATTAGAGACCCTGTGGCTAAGTATAAAAAAGAACTGGAGGTATTAGTGGACAGGGGTTATCGCCAGGGGATCCTGGATAAAAGGGAAAAACTCTTCTTAGTACCGAGTGCCCCCCGCACCCCGGTAATTTATTATCTCCCCAAGGTCCATAAAAGCCTCACTTGCCCCACGGGACGACCGATTGTCAGTGGTATTGATTCGGTAACGTCCCGGGTGGGCAAGTATATAGACCATTTTCTGCAGCCTCTTGTTCAGAAGGTTCCATCCTTTATTAAGGATACCACACAGGTCATAAACATGCTGTCTCATATTGTGTGGAAGAGGGCATAAGGTTGGTCACTGCCGATGTGACCTCACTCTACACCATCATACCCCATGATTTGGGGTTTGAGGCAGTAGATATGTATCTGACTCGAGACACTGACCTCGTTCCGTCCCAAAGGAATTTCATCATGGAGCTACTCTATTACGCCGCGAGCCATAACTATTTTTGGTTCAATCATCAATTTTTTCGCCAAGATAGGGGCGTGGCTATGGGGGCAAAGTATGCCCCCAGCTTAGCCAATCTCTTTATGGCCAAGTGGGAGGAGGACGTCGTCAAGGCCTGAACCAGACCACAGGTGGTCCTGTGGGCCAGGTACATTGACGACGTCCTCCTCCTATGGGATGGCAGCGAGATTAAGCTTGAGAACTTTATGACCTTTCTAAATGAGAATGACAGGGGTATTAGGTTGAACTTTGAGACCAGTACAGTGGAGATCAGTTTCCTTGATCTCAAGATCAGGGTTCAGGAGGACAAACTGGTGACGTCCACCCATTTTAAGGCAACGGATAGAAACTCCTTTATTCCCCTTGACAGTTCCCACCACGAGTCTTGGTTGAAAGCGGTCCCATTGGGGCAATATACACGCCTTCGGCGGAACTGTACAGAAATTGAGATTTTCGATAACCAAGCAGCTACCCTAACCGAGAGATTTATTGAGAAGGGATATGATCAGGTTGCATTATCAAGATCTTTGGCACAAGTAAGGGATAAAGATAGATCCTTGTTATTAGATACAGGTCAACGTCGGGAGATTAAGGGTGATTTTAATTTACCCTTTATCACCACTTTCTCCACTCAACATCGCCAGATTAAGGACCTAATAAAGAGACACTGGCATATTTTGACCATGGACCCAATCTTGAGTCCGATTCTACCTAGAAACCCCCGCATTATATTTAAGGGTGGATCCACACTGGGAAATAAAATTGCCCCAACAGTGCAGGATCCACCTATTACCAACAGGTCCTTTTTCCATGACCTCACAGGGTACTATAAATGTAGGAACTGTCAAGTCTGTTCCCTTAACAGTTATAGAGGTAGAAAAATATGCCAATTCACGTCTACCAGCACCTCACGGGCCTATCAGGTTAAACCTTTCATAACCTGTACGTCTGAGGGGGTCATTTATCTTATACAATTCCCCTGCGGATTGCAATATGTGGGCAGGACCAAGAGGGCCCTTAAAGTCAGACTGTCCGAGCATATTAATAATATCCGCAGGGGTTTTGATAAGCACCCAGTGTCGAGACATTTTGATGAGGTACATGGCAGGGACCCCTCCAATACTCTGTATGTTGGGATCGACAAGTACAGACCACATTGGAGGGGGAGCTCTCTTGTAAGGGAAATCTCCAAATGTGAAATGTCTTGGATTTACAGACTCCGAACTTATGCCCCCTTTGGGTTAAACGTTGATACAGACGTCAATGCGTTTATTAACAACTCCTAATGCATTTCGACGTCAGTACCTATAGGGCTATATTGTACACCATATATATACAATTTTTTGTTACATTCTCTGTATGCTATTGGTAACCCTGATCAGCTACTTGTACACCACATGATTTTGACTAGTCTTAGTTAAATTTTATTTTTATTTTTAAAGATGTATGTTTTTTTTGGTTTTATATACCTTCTCCGTGAATTTTATAATATCCACTTGGTAGTGTTTTACACCAAGTGGATATATATTGGTACTTCAATTTAGAATACAGGTATTTGCAGCATTTTTTGATACATCCACTAGATGGCGCTACCTGTTAAGTGATGTTGGTTGGTGACCACAATCAACACATTATTTCACTTCCGGTTTAGTAACCCCGATGTTTAAGGTAGAGAGGAATTTTTCAATATTTTTAGAGCAATCGGATAGGAGGCCCCTTTGAGGACCTCTTCCGCCCTAGTCCTCACCTACCTACCTGGAGCCAATTTAGTTTCATTTTTTATTTTTATTTTTGTTAATTTTATCTTTACCTCTGACTATCAGGGAGAACCGCATACGCCTCCCGGTGAGCCTTTTAGGCTTTACCATTGGATGGCGCTGTCGTTCCCAGGTGGTAGGGTCAGTTCAGAGGCCACTGTTTTTTTAGGATGGCATTTCTGGTCTTTAGAATCTAGACCCAGATGCAAAGTTGGAGGAATATGGTTATCCATATCCCTTATTGGCCTTTTATGAGCCCCTTTTTAGTTTCATCTAGATCCTGTTTGTTCTTAGGTTTGATTGGTTTCAATCATCCAACCTGGATCTCTTGTTTTTGATTAGGGATTCAATGGCGTTAAGAACTGTAGGGATGGTTTATTTTATTTTATTCTGTTTATTTTGTGTCTAGCTATACACATGCATTGGGTGTTGTGTCCATCTGCACAAAGTACTATGTTGGGTTAAGTTGTTTTATGTACAGGATTTTCACGATCATGTATCGGTCCGTATGTGTTGCCTGGATTATATGGCCTCTGCTGGTCGCTCGCACTGTGGAGCGCATCCTGATGCCGGAAGTGTGTGCGGTGGTCTGGACGGTCCATTGTGTGCAGCGATCCATAGCGAGGCTTGGTCCAGTTTTAACACTACTTAAGGGGGGTGACGCAGCGCGCCGCCTGTGCCCCTGGAAGACGTGATGTCACGAAACGCGTAGGGCGGAGCCAGATGACGCGCTGACGTCACCCCCAAGCGAGTTGCATTCCAGCAGGACGGGTTTGTCCGAGCTCCGGTGGCCACGGAGCCGGACTTAAGGCTGTTCTATCCATTTACACTCTGTAAGTGTGCATTTGTATCTTATTTATTTTTAATAAATCATATCGGTTTTACACTATGTGAGCTCCTTCTATATTTTATGGTATCTGTGCCTTGGGTTCGTTGGAGTGGCTGATGATGAGATGACCTCTGGTGGACACCGCTGGCAGTTCCCATTTGTGGCTTTTAAAGATTCCTGCTTGCTGTGATCCTCTGTAGTGGGGGGTCATGGCCTTCTGGTAAGGAGTAACCCCTTCCATTTCTGGTGGTGGATCCTTCCTTAACATAAGAAGATTTGCGTTGCGCTTGATAATATACGGGGAAATATCCAAAATCATTTGTGAAAAAGTATATATACCCCACTATTCACATATATTGTGCATAATTGTGCAAAAAATATATATAGAAAATAAAATAAAAATTATTTGCATTAAGCTTGATTATATATCATACAGGAAATATCCAAATACTCATGTGAAATTGAAAATAATTTACATCACTCACATGCAATATGCATACAGTATGTGTATAAACCTGTGAACAATTAAATATAAAGTGCAAACATGCACCCTAAATGGTGCCAAAAATTTTATATATATAATCATGCATAAATTATATATCAAAAGTAGTGACAAAAACATAAAATAAACATGCACTGCTCTTATAACGTGCAACATGCAAACATCTATTGAAATATTAGACTAAAACGCACACTGCGTTTAAATAGATGTAATCCACAGTTCTCATCTAAGTGTCCCAAAATAAAAAGTGCTTCCGTGTCCATAAATATCAATAAACGTCCAAATCCTCCAATGTGCTGAATTCCAGTGCCATAAACAACCGTGATGTGCCTCAGTGCCCCCCCACAGTGGTTGCGCTCACCTTAGAGCGTGTGACACAGTGTTTAACTTGTGTCAAAACACGCTATGTAGCCACCCCCTGGGCTATGTATGGTAAGCTAGATCGATCTCCACTCTAGGTCAGTTTGGCTCCATAGACATCAATCATGAAAACAAGGAGAGACTATATAGTGTAATTCAATTTAAGGTATTTATTCAAAAAAGACAACTTTCCCACAGAGGGGTACTCACATTTCCTTGGTGCTAATGTGCACCAAACAATCAAAAGCTCAAAAGGGTATGCCGAATGGTCTGCCGCGGGGTATGCGCTTCTCCCGTCTCAGCTGTTCGCTACTTAGCTGTACGCTGCTCACTCCGTCCTGGCCCCTCCCCTAGGGAGGAGTGAGCAGCGTACAGCTAAGCAGCGAACAGCTGAGCCGGGAGAAGCGCATACCCCGCGGCAGACCATTCGGCATACCCTTTTGAGCTTTTGATTGTTTGGTGCACATTAGCACCAAGGAAATGTGAGTACCCCTCTGTGGGAAAGTTGTCTTTTTTGAATAAATACCTTAAATTGAATTACACTATATAGTCTCTCCTTGTTTTCATGATTGATGTCTATGGAGCCAAACTGACCTAGAGTGGAGATCGATCTAGCTTACCATACATAGCCCAGGGGGTGGCTACATAGCGTGTTTTGACACAAGTTAAACACTGTGTCACACGCTCTAAGGTGAGCGCAACCACTGGGGGGGGGCACTGAGGCACATCACGGTTGTTTATGGCACTGGAATTCAGCACATTGGAGGATTTGGACGTTTATTGATATTTATGGACACGGAAGCACTTTTTATTTTGGGACACTTAGATGAGAACTGTGGATTACATCTATTTAAACGCAGTGTGCGTTTTAGTCTAATATTTCAATAGATGTTTGCATGTTGCACGTTATAAGAGCAGTGCATGTTTATTTTATGTTTTTGTCACTACTTTTGATATATAATTTATGCATGATTATATATATAAAATTTTTGGCACCATTTAGGGTGCATGTATGCACTTTATATTTAATTGTTCACAGGTTTATACACATACTGTATGCATAATGCATGTGAGTGATGTAAATTATTTTCAATTTCACATGAGTATTTGGATATTTCCTGTATGATATATAATCAAGCTTAATGCAAATAATTTTTATTTTATTTTCTATATATATTTTTTGCACAATTATGCACAATATATGTGAATAGTGGGGTATATATACTTTTTCACAAATGATTTTGGATATTTCCCCGTATATTATCAAGCGCAACGCAAATCTTCTTATGTTATGTTCTTTGCACGGTTATGAGTACGTGAACTGCGTCTGCTGCTAGATATTTATCTTCGATATATTCTCGGTATATAACAACTCGTTAATGTTTGTTTATTGAGCATAGGAGCATTGTGGCTCGCAAGACTTCTATCTTTTGGTGGATCCTTCCTTGCTGTCACAGAACTTCACTATTATCACTTGGACTTTTGTTGTTTATTGTTGGTGATTTGGACTCTCGATGATATTTAATTGATGCTTTATCTGATGGGACTTTTTTTCATTATCACCAAATGTTTTGCACATTGATTCATTTTTATTTATGATTATTATATGAATTTTCTTTCACTGTAAATTTCACGTTATGTTATACCAGTATTAGCGCAACCCTTTATCTCGGTACAATATATGGAAATACAAATAAAGTATGTAAACAATCATAAAAATTTACAAAAATGTATTAGTACAAAAAACAAAGCAAAAGAATTAAAAGCACAGGTGACATGGTGTTTCGACTAGTTTCGCGGATTTACCGCTTCATCAGGAAATACATCTGCAAATAGACAAAAAGTCAATAACAATACAATCAGGTATATATAAGAAGATTTTTTAAATATAAATTGACAAAGTGGGGAATGAAGGGGGGTAGTCAAGGTATGAGGCTGCTTACCCAAGCTCCGGTGCAAGCAGAGCACACAGCGCGCCCAGTGGAGCCTCCCGCAGTGACTGGAAGAAATTTTAAAGGATCAGAGGGCTGGTGTCTAGGTGGAATATTATACATAAGGTAAAGTTTCCAAGTTTTAAATAGTGCCATTAAACAAGTGCCAGTGACAGAGGGCAAAAATCCCAAAGGTATGATAATGATGAAAGAGTGCACGTGGAAAGTGTCAGAAGTGGGGGGAGGGGAGTTGAGATGAAATGGGAGTTCAGAAAATAGAAAAAATGTGGAAAAACTAAAAAAATTATGACAGACCAAGTATCAGAGTGGACCAGGGATGTCAGATACACTAGGATGGGGAAAGGGGGAGACATAAATCCAGAAAAGGAGAAAGGGGGGGAGGGGAGGAGAAAACATTGTGTAAATGAACAAAAGGTTGAGAGGCAGGGGGAAAGTGGGGAGGGAGAAGGGAAAAGAGAAAAAAGAAGAAAAAAAAAAGAGAATAGGAGAAAAGAAGGGAAGAAGGAAGAAAGGTAAGAATGAAGAGGAGGGAATGGGAAAGGGGCAGAAAAGTGGGAGAAGAGAAAGAGGAAGGGTGAGAAGGGATACAAAACCAAGGGGACAGGTGAGTAAGGAGAGGTGTGTAAATAAAACACCCGAGGGAATAAAAAAAGTGTACTCACAAAATATGCATCAAAAATAAATACAAATCATTAAAAAGTGCCACCCAAGGTGCAAATATGAGGGGTAATAGTGCCAAAATTCAGGACCCAGAGGGAAAGGTACCACTGGTATCAAGGTATGTATCAGTGGTAAGATGGACTCAATACTTGCTGCAAGAGATGAATAGTGCACAGCCTCAAGGTGCACATGTAGCATATATAGATCCTGTGGAGAGGATAGCATATTAGGGTTAATGGATGATAGTCTATTAAAAGCCAAGGCTTGGATAGACATGGCTAGGCAGGAGCCACAGGACAAGTAACGCTAAAGAACTTACCAGCAGTGAGAGGTGATCTGAGCCTCCTCCAGGTCCAACACGAGCCTAAATGATCAGCAGGAAGTCACATGGTCAAAGGTCCCGCACAAGATGCCACTGGCGCGCCTACGCACAAGCCCTGAGGCCACTGGACGTGCCAGGACCTGTGAAAGTGGGTGGACAAACCACCCCTAATATGGGTGGCCGTCTCGCCACCAGGAAACCTACCAATCGCTGCGTAGGGACACACACCCGGGCAACCGAGAGCTATTGCAGAGCATCGGAGCGAGGGAAAAAAGAAAAAAAAGCCAAATTAATTACATACAAAACAGGGTTGTTATATATTGAAGTTACAGGAGTTGGATAGCAATCAGCATTCATAAATAAAATAAAGGAAAGATGTAGCAGGGCAAAAGAGTACCTCAGAGAGATAGTCAAGGGGTAGTTCATAAGAATGGTCTAAAGGAATTAACTTCGTTTAAACCAGGTGGAATAGTGGCATTAAGCCTTTCTATCCAGAGAGTTTCCCGTTGCAATAATATTTTGTCGCAGTCTCCTCCCCCGACTTCGGGGGGTACCACTTCAAGTGCCAAAAATGTGACAAATTTAGGGTCAAATTTGTGATGTAGGTCTATATGTCAGCCAATGGTAGTGAATTTACCAGTGATTGAGTGGTAGACATGGTCTTTGACTCTCTGTCTGAATTCTCTGGTTGTCTTGCCAACATAAATGCCCCGCAAGTACAGAGCCACAATGGGCCGAGGTGTGAGGAGTGAAAACCTCTCCATTGGGGAGGTTAAAAGAGGTACCTGTGAGCATCCATGGGCAATGGGAACATTGCCCGCATGGAAATGTGCCCCTAGATTTCCGGGGACTACTGGTATCAGATCTATAATGGCTGCTAGTTAGGCGGTCCCTAAGGGATTTGGCCCTACGAAAGACCAATTCAGGTATACTACATATATGCTGTTTGAGAATGTGATGATCAGTAAGGTGGTGCCAGTGCTTAGATAAAATGTGAAGGAAGAAGCTGCTGCGCCCACCAAACAAAACAAATATACGTATGGAATAAAAAATGTAGTGAAAACGATAAGCTGCCAACACCACCAATTAGACTAATTGTGACAACAAATATAAGAACAAAAAAGTGTAGCGCTATAATATGTCAGTCAAAAAACCTTAGGGTGTGCTGATTGACCAGCAGTGTATATCCCAAAAATTAAGTAGTATTGGATCACATATACAAGAGCAATGAAACAGTGAGAATTCCAATATTACAAAGAAAACCACTCTTATCATGTCCTTTGTGATATAACAATATAAAGAGTGTGCATCACACAGATTAAACCCAAACCCTTATAGCAAATCACAGGCATATAGGGGTGGGAACAAGTGATAAGTCCCTGAGGTGAGAAAAGTTCTTTTAATCAGGTGGAGACCTCTTAGAACATGGATCTAGATCTCATAGAAACGGTTGTTAATGGTGGACTCCTCCACTGATCAGCCTGGTGCAAAAAGTAACATAAAATGCCATTACCGGACGCGGTGGACTCACAAGCCATACAGCGGTGAGTCGTACGAGCTTGAACCGTGTAGCACGGTAGGGTTATAGCTGTTCCTGGTCTGCAGTCGGATGGTCTTGAGAAGGACTCCAGTCCTGAGCAGTCTCCCGGTTCGTCCTCCAGCACTCTCTTGGGTCTCAAGCAGTTTGAGATAGGGAAAAAGTGGACGAAAAGAAGCTCCACATAGTGTAAATCCAATTAATCAGGAGATTTATTGTATAAAAAATTTCCAACGAAAAAATTCCAGATAAAAACAAACATTCATAAAGACGTAATTAGCGCAGTAGACAGATGGTATAAGGTAGCGTCCTACACCCGGCGCGTTTCGTCTGAGAAGACATCAACTGGGGTGTTTTTATCTGGAATTTTTTCGTTGGAAATTTTTTATACAATAAATCTCCTGATTAATTGGATTTACACTATGTGGAGCTTCTTTTCATCCACTTTTTCCCTATCTCAAACTGCTTGAGACCCAAGAGAGTGCTGGAGGACGAACCGGGAGACTGCTCAGGACTGGAGTCCTTCTCAAGACCATCCGACTGCAGACCAGGAACAGCTATAACCCTACCGTGCTACACGGTTCAAGCTCGTACGACTCACCGCTGTATGGCTTGTGAGTCCACCGTGTCCGGTAAGGGCATTTTATGTTACTTTTTGCACCAGGCTGATCAGTGGAGGAGTCCACCATTAACAACCGTTTCTATGAGATCTAGATCCATGTTCTAAGAGGTCTCCACCTGATTAAAAGAACTTTTCTCACCTCAGGGACTTATCACTTGTTCCCACCCCTATATGCCTGTGATTTGCTATAAGGGTTTGGGTTTAATCTGTGTGATGCACACTCTTTATATTGTTATATCACAAAGGACATGATAAGAGTGGTTTTCTTTGTAATATTGGAATTCTCTCTGTTTCATTGCTCTTGTATATGTGATCCAATACTACTTAATTTTTGGGATATACACTGCTGGTCAATCAGCACACCCTAAGGTTTTTTGACTGACATATTATAGCGCTACACTTTTTTGTTCTTAGATAAAATGTTCCTAAGTTGGCCATGATGTGCTGAGTAGGGATGAGCTTCGAGTTCGAGTCGAACTCATGTTCTACTCGAACATTGGCTGTTCGCAAGTTCGCCGAACAGCGAACAATTTGGGGTGTTCGCGGCAAATTCGAATGCCGCGGAACACCCTTTAAAAGTCTATGGGAGAAATCAAAAGTGCTAATTTTAAAGGCTTATATGCAAGTTATTGTCATAAAAAGTGTTTGGGGACCTGGGTCCTGCTCCAGGGGACATGGATCAATGCAAAAAAAAGTTTTAAAAACGGACGTTTTTTCAGGAGCAGTGATTTTATTAATGCTTAAAGTCAAACAATAAAAGTGTAATATCCCTTTAAATTTCGTACCTGGGGGGTGTCTATAGTATGCCTGTAAAGGGGCGCATGTTTCCTGTGTTTAGAACAGTCTGACAGCAAAATGACATTTGGAAGGAAAAAACTCATTTAAAACTACCCGCGGCTATTGCATTGCCGACAATACACATAGAAGTTCATTGATAAAAACGGCATGGGAATTCCCCACAGGGGAACCCCGAACCAAAATAAAAAAAAAAAAATGATGTGGGGGTCCCCCTAAATTCCATACAAGGCCCTTCAGGTCTGGTATGGATATTAAGGGGAACCCCAGCCAAAATTTAAAAAAAAAATTGACGTGGGGTTCCCCCTAAATTCCATACCAGACCCTTCAGGTCTGGTATGGATTTTAAGGGGAACCCCGCGCCAAAAAAAAAAAAAAAAACGGCGTGGGGTCCCCCTAAAAATCCATACCAGACCCTTATCCGAGCACGCAACCTGGCAGGCCGCAGGAAAAGAGGGGGGGACGAGAGTGCGCCCCCCCCCCTCCTGAACCGTACCAGGCCACATGCCCTCAACATTGGGAGGGTGCTTTGGGGTAGCCCCCCAAAACACCTTGTCCCCATGTTGATGAGGACAAGGGCCTCATCCTCACAACCGTGGCCGGTGGTTGTGGGGGTCTGCGGGCGGGGGGCTTATCGGAATCTGGAAGCCCCCTTTAACAAGGGGACCCCCAGATCCCGGCCCCCCCCTGTGTGAAATGGTAAGGGGGTACTTACCCCTACCATTTCACTAAAAAACTGTCAAAAATGTTAAAAATGACAAGAGACAGTTTTTGACAATTCCTTTATTTAAATGCTTCTTCTTTCTTCCTTCATCTTCTTCTTCTTCTGGTTCTTCTGGCTCTTCTGGTTCTTCCTCCGGCGTTCTCGTCCAGCATCTTCTCCGCGGCGTCTTCTATCTTCTTCTCCTCGGGCCGCTCCGCACCCATGGCATGAGAGGGGAGGCTCCCGCTCTTCTCTTCATCTTCTTCTCTTCTTCATCTTCTTCTTCATCTTCTTCTTCATCTTCTTCTTCCTTCTTCTCTTCTTCATGTCTTCTCCGGGCCGCTCCGCAGCCATGCTGTGGCATGGAGGGAGGCTCCCGCTGTGTGACGGCGTCTCTTCGTCTGACGGTTCTTAAATTACGGGGGGCAGGGCCACCCGGTGACCCCGCCCCCCTCTGACGCACGGTGACATGACGGGACTTCCCTGTGGCATTCCCCGTGACGTCACAGTGAAGTCCCGTCAAGTCACCGTGCGTCAGAGGGGGGCGGGGTCACCGGGTGGCCCCGCCCCCCGTTATTTAAGAACCGTCAGACGAAGAGACGCCGTCACACAGCGGGAGCCTCCCTCCATGCCACAGCATGGCTGCGGAGCGGCCCGGAGAAGACATGAAGAAGAGAAGAAGGAAGAAGAAGATGAAGAAGAAGATGAAGAAGAGAAGAAGATGAAGAGAAGAGCGGGAGCCTCCCCTCATGCCATGGGTGCGGAGCGGCCCGAGGAGAAGAAGATAGAAGACGCCGCGGAGAAGATGCTGGACGAGAACGCCGGAGGAAGAACCAGAAGAGCCAGAAGAACCAGAAGAAGAAGAAGATGAAGGAAGAAAGAAGAAGCATTTAAATAAAGGAATTGTCAAAAACTGTCTCTTGTCATTTTTAACATTTTTGACAGTTTTTTAGTGAAATGGTAGGGGTAAGTACCCCCTTACCATTTCACACAGGGGGGGGCCGGGATCTGGGGGTCCCCTTGTTAAAGGGGGCTTCCAGATTCCGATAAGCCCCCCGCCCGCAGACCCCCACAACCACCGGCCACGGTTGTGAGGATGAGGCCCTTGTCCTCATCAACATGGGGACAAGGTGTTTTGGGGGGCTACCCCAAAGCACCCTCCCAATGTTGAGGGCATGTGGCCTGGTACGGTTCAGGAGGGGGGGGGCCGCACTCTCGTCCCCCCCTCTTTTCCTGCGGCCTGCCAGGTTGCGTGCTCGGATAAGGGTCTGGTATGGATTTTTAGGGGGACCCCACGCCGTTTTTTTTTTTTTTTTTTTGGCGCGGGGTTCCCCTTAAAATCCATACCAGACCTGAAGGGTCTGGTATGGAATTTAGGGGGAACCCCACGTCAATTTTTTTTTTAAATTTTGGCTGGGGTTCCCCTTAATATCCATACCAGACCTGAAGGGCCTTGTATGGAATTTAGGGGGACTCCCACATCATTTTTTTTTTTTTAATTTTGGTTCGGGGTTGCCCTGTGGGGAATTCCCATGCCGTTTTTATCAATGAACTTCTATGTGTATTGTCGGCAATGCAATAGCCGCGGGTAGTTTTAAATGTGTTTTTTCCTTCAAAATGTCATTTTGCTGTCAGACTGTTCTAAACACGGGAAACATGCGCCCCTTTACAGGCATACTATAGACACCCCCCAGGTATGAAATTTAAAGGGATATTACACTTTTATTGTTTGACTTTAAGCATTATTAAAATCACTGCTCCTGAAAAAACGGCCGTTTTTAAAACTTTTTTTTGCATTGATTCATGTCTCCTGGGGCAGGACCCAGGTCCCCAAACACTTTTATTGACAATAACTTGCATATTAGCCTTTAAAATTAGCACTTTTGATTATTCATGTTCGTGTCCCATAGACTTTAACGGTGTTCGCGTGTTCGAACGAATTTTTTTCCTGTTCGCATGTTCTGGTGCGAACCGAACAGGGGGGTGTTCGGCTCATCCCTAGTGCTGAGTACTGGGTAATGATCTTCACTATATTAGCACTGGAGGTACGTGAAGAGGGATAAAGCAGAGAAGTTCTTGTACGACATAATGCTTTATTATAGGCCTTTCTCAGATTGGTCCTGGAAAAGCCCCTCAAGAGAAGTCATTCACGTAAAGCAGCTGACTGTGTATAAAAGTCTTCCTCTCGTGCGCAGCTTCGGTGCAATCGTAAATACTGTGCGTAAGGGATACTGCGCACGAGAGGCTTGGGGTGGGCACTAGGGTATTGCATGCTGTCAGCTTGTGATAGAGGACTGTTCCTAATGTTCCATTGGAATTCTTGACAATCAATCAACAGATCCAAAAACGGGATCTGTGTATTGTCAAAGGTAACTGTGAAGCGTAGGTTCATAGAATTCACATTAATAGCCTCAATTAATTGGTTTAATAGGGGTAGTGAGCCGGTCCAGACCACAAACAGATCGTCGATAAATCTGAACCAGCAGAGTACCGACTGCAAAAAAAATGAATACTGGTCGATGGGAAAAATGAATCTCTCCCAGGCTCCAAGAAACAAGTTTGCATAAGACGGGGCACATGACGTGCCCATGGCCACGCCTTGTGTCTGCAAATAATGTTGACCTTCAAAAATGAAGAAATTGCACGTAAGAATAAAAGCTAATGCCCCGTACACACGGTCGGATTTTCCGATGGAAAATGTCCGATCAGAGCGTGTTGTCGGAAATTCCGACCGTGTGTGGGCTCCATCGGACATTTTCCATCGGATTTTCCGACACACAAAGTTGGAGAGCAGGAGATAAAATTTTCCGACAACAAAATCCGTTGTCGGAAATTCCGATCGTGTGTACACAAATCCGATGGACAAAGTGCCACGCATGCTCAGAATAAATAAAGAGATGAAAGCTATTGGCCACTGCCCCGTTTATAGTCCCGACGTACGTGTTTTACATCACCGCGTTTAGAACAATCGGATTTTCCGACAACTTTGTGCGACCGTGTGTAGAAAAAACAAGTTTGAGCCAACATCCGTCGGAAAAAATCCTAGGATCCTAGGAATGTCCGAACAAAGTCCGACCGTGTGTACGCCCTATAAGAGTTGTAAAGTAAACTCATTCAAAGGCCAAGATGTACGCTCATGTTCCATCAAGAATAATCTGGCCATCGCGACTCCCTTCTTGTTGGGGATGCTCGAGTATAAGGACTCAACATCAATAGCCATGAGAAGGGAGTCACGAGGGACCTGGATCCCCTCAATGTGTCTAAGGAGATCAGATGTATCACGAATATATGATAGTAAACTTGATACATGGGGTAATAGAAAGCTGTCCACAAATTTACTGGCATTGTCGGTCAAAGACCCAATGCCGGAAACAATGGGTCTTCCCGGTGGCTGAGAGAGATTCTTATGCGTCTTGGGCAACGTATAAAAGGTAGGGGTGCGTGGATGTTTAGGGACCAGATAATTAAGAGTGTCTTTGTCAATCAAACCCTGCCAGAAAGCCTGTGTACAAAGTTCTCTGAATTCATTAAAAAAGCTTGTAATGCTAGTGGATGAAATAGGTTGATACCAGGTGGAATTATCTAACACATCATGACACATGGTCTGGTACTGGGTGTGTGACATTACCACAATATTGCAACCCTTGTCGGATGGCTTAATAATAATGTCATGGCGTTTTTGCAAGCGTTCGAGAGCTCGCTGCTCAAATTAGTCAAATTAGGTGAAAATTCCTGCCAGTTGCTGCACTTCAAATCTTTAATGGATTGGTGGAGAAAGGCCCAAATGGCTGGGCAAATCATAAGATCAGGGAAATTACATGATTTTGGTTTAAACTTGCTCGAAACCTTGGGGAGTATGGACAGAGGGGCAGTCAGTATGACAGGGGTATCAGGAGGGTCAGTCATCGGGTCAGGCTGCGAGCTCAAGACATCCCCCGTGGCTCCCTCGTCATATAGAAGCACTAAATCGCGCAAAGCGCGAAATTCCTCTATTGTAAAATGTCTGGTATGTTCCGCAAGTTCGCATTTTGGCGTTTTTTATCAAATAAAAATTTGAAAGTTAAGTTACGTGTGAACACATAAAGATCTTTGATGGTTTTGGTGATGTGTATAGGGTCAAGGGGGCAAAAGCCTAGACCAAGTTGTAGGACAGATAACTCATCTGAGGACAAAGGGCATAGTGCCAAATTAATGACATTCAATTGTGATGAGTGGAGGAGCTGGGTAGAGGCGTGGGGGGAGGTTTGCGAATGATTGTGTCTATTTTGGTTTGTTGTTTTGTTTCCTTAAGTCCGGTGAGGTTAAATCTAAAAAATCAATGTCGATAAGTGTTTTTTTTGGAATTACCAGAAATTGACCCGAGGGCCTTAAGAATAACATAATGTGGGGGAACTGACACCGCCATCCGATTGAGAGGGTGGCGGGAGCACTGGAGCTTGGGTAAGCAGTCTCATACTTTGACTACCCCCCTTCATTCCCCACTTTATCAATTTTTATTGAAAAAATCTTCTTATATATACCCGATTGTATTGTTATTGACTTTTTGTCTATTTGCAGATATATTTCCTGATGAAGCGGTAAATCCGCAAAACTAGTCGAAATACCATGTCACCTGTGCTTTTAATTCTTCTGCTTTGTTTTTTGTACTAATAAATGTTTGTAAATTTTTATGATTGTTTACGTACTTTATTTGTATTTTCATATATACTACCAAGATAGTCCACTTGCTTCCTTGTCTCTGGTGAGTTCTGGTTGGGGTCCAGACCCCCAAACCTCTATCCTACATTAGTGTAGAGTAGGAACAGCTCAGATAGTTTCAGTGTAATGTAGTGTATAGACCATGTCAGTAATCTTGACATTAGTGTATAGCTAGAGTAGGGACAGTTCAGATAGATTCAGTGTAGTGACGGTTGAACACGTCTATTCGATTGCGTTACTGCCAGTTTAACGACATATCGTATTGCGTGCGTTACTGCCAGTTTAACGTCATATATTTTTGCGTGCGTTACTGCCAGTTTAACGCCATATAGTTTTGCGTGCGTTACTGCCAGTTTAACACCATATAGTTTTGTGTGCGTTACTGCCAGTTTAACGCCATATCATTTTGTGTGCGTTACTGCCAGTTAAACAGCATATAGTTTTGCGTGCGTTACTGCCAGTTTAACGCCATATCGTTTTGCGTGCACTACTGCCAGTTTAACGCCATATCGTTTTGTGTGCGTTACTGCCAGTTTAACGCCATATAGTTCTGTGTGTGTTACTACAATTTTAACGCCATATAGTTTTGTGCATTACTGCCAGTTTAACGCCATATCGTTTTGCGTGCGTTACTGCCAGTTTAACGCCATATCGTGCTGCGTGCGTTGCTGCCAGTTTAACGACATATAGTTTTGCAAGTGTTACTGCCAGTTTAACACCATATAGTTCTGTGGAGTGTGTTGTGTAGTTTGAGTACTCAAATTAAAGGGCACCAAACACCTCTTTACATTGATTAAAGTGCATCTACGTACAGATTTCAACTTCTCCTTTACATTTGCTTATAAGCACCGCCCCTCCCTCCCAATAATGTATGGGAGGACAACAAGGAGAGGCAGATATTCCCTTGGCACTGTAAGGGGGCCAGGAACAAATGTGTCCACAGGCAAAGGTGAACGTGGTGGTCAGTCCTCAGGCAGGGCATCATTTCCTCTGTTTAGTGAGTTTGCCCGTGCTATCCAGCCACAGCATGCAGAGGAGGTGGTGGACTGGCTTACTAAACCTTCCTCACCCTCCTCATTCTCTGTCACATAAGCAGAGACAAGTGTGCAGTCCCCTGAAGTTGCCAGAGTGGATAAACCTGCCTACTTGTCCACATCTATTCCTGCCACAGCCCGAACATCAGCCATTGAGGAGTCAGCTGAGTTATTTGACCACAGCGTCAGCCACTTGTCCTTGATGATGCCCAGCCATTACTGGATTCAGATGCTGGTTCTGAGGTTGAGGATAACAGGAACATGAGCCTAGAGAGAGGGAGGGACACTGGTAGACAAATTGGCATTCATGTTCCCAAAGCAGCAGCGTATTTCCAAGTTGTCTAGTGGTAATGATGAAGATGGAGGAGATGGAGATGATGATGATGATGATGAGGTCACTGATGCAACTTGGGTGCCAGATAGAGCAGAGGAGGAAACTGAAGGTGAGGCGGCACAACCCCAAGGAGGTCGACATCAAAAAAGAGTAGAGAACAGCCACCCTTTTCCATCACATTCTGTAGCTGTTATCTCCCGGTCCACTCCCCACAGCTCAGCTGTCTGGGCCTTTTTCAACACATCTGCAGCAGATCACACTGTTGCTATCTCCAAACATGGCAAAAACACCAACCATTTGGGTACCACATGCCTAACAAGGCATTTAACATCCAACCACTCAGCCCTTTGGCAAGAGCGCCATACGAAAGGGGCACAAATCTGTCCCTCCTCCTCCTCCTTCTTACCCACTTCAGTGTACCCCTGTGATACCGAGTCATTACCTTTCAGCAGCCTCCACTGACAGGGATGATGGTATAGCACAGGGTGTCCAAGGTCCTAGCAGCTCATCTACCAGCAGCACACCACCAGCTGTAGACTGTAGCCAGCAAATTTCTCTGCCCCATCTTCTGCAGCGGAAGAAAAAATACAGTCCCTGACACCCATATGCCCAGCGCCTGATTGCAAGCTTGTCAAAGCTGTTGGCTCTCCAACTTCTGCCTTTCAGCCTAGTGGATTCTGCGCCCTTCTGTGAATTTGCACAATGTACTGTACCACAATGGCAGGTTCCCAGTGAATACTACTTTTCATGTAAGGCCGTTCCATCTCTCTACTATCACGTGGAAGGGAATGTTCTGGCATCGATAGGCAATGCAGTCAGCCGTAAAATCCACCTTACTGCTGACACATGGTCCAGCAAGCATGGGAAGGGTTGATATATTTTGTTGACACCACACCGGGTAACGCTGCTTGCAACTCGAAAGTATGCAGGACAGGGCTCAGTGCTGCAGCTTGTTGTGCCCCCACGTCTCCATACAGCTGGTGGTGATGATACCAGACCTGTCAGCTCCACCCCCTCCTCCTCCGCCACCTCCATGCGTTCCTCTGCAGAATTGTCCTATGAACATCAGGTACCCCCTAAGCATTCAAAGGTCTTTTCCCAGAGTCAGGCTAAAAAGTGCCATGCAGTGCTTCAGCTGGTGTGTTTAGGGGACAGGAACCACACCGGAGCAGAGATTCTTGCAGCTCTGCAAGGACAGGCCCAGAGGTGGTTCACACCACGCCAACTGGAGCCAGGAATGGTGGTGTCCAATAATGGCTCAAACCTCCTGTCCACCCTTAGACAGGGAATGTTGGCACATGTGCCATGCCTGGCACATGTCCTCAAGTTGGTGGTGCAGCGTTTCCTAAGTACATACCCAGGGTTGCAAGATGTACTAAAGCAAGCCAGAAGAGTCTGTAGCCATTTCAGGCGGTCATACACAGCCAATGCTTGGTTGGCTGAAATTCAGCGGAAATTCCACCTGCCCGTAAACCGCCTTATTTGTGACATGCCCACCAGGTTGATCTCAACTTTAGGAATGCTGCAGCGGCTATAAATGCAGCAGAGGGCCGTCAAAGAGTACTTGTGTCAGACAGGCTCAGGCCGCCTCGGCTTTTTCCCCACGCCAATGGCTGATCATTAATGATGCATGCACTATATTATCATCATTTGAGGAGGCCAGAAGGATGGTGAGCAGTGACAGTGCATGCATCGGTGACACAATCCCTGTTGTGTCCCTGCTGGAGCAGACTCTGCGTGGCATTATAGATAGGGCACTGGAGGCAGAGCATCAGGAGGAAGAGGACTTCCTTTCCTCTCAAGGCCCACTTTATGCAGACACCATCATTCCTATGTCACAGAACACACAGGAGGAGAGAGGGGAGGAGGGTGAGGAGGAAGATTCTGGCATTTTCATAGGCTTCGATGAAGAGGAAGACATGCTTCAATCTGTAAGCGATGGCTTTCCAACCCCAGGACCCTTGGGAGTAGTACGTGGCTGGGAGGAGGAAGTTACAGATGCTGTCATCCTGAGTGACCCAGAGGAGTCTGCTTCTCAAGCCGCTGTAAATTTGAGGCGCATGGGCAACCTCATGCTTCAAAGCCTGCGAAAGGACCCAAGAATACGTGGCATAAAGGAGAAGGATGATTACTGGTTGGCAACTAGGGATGAGCTTCGTGTTCAAGTCGAACCCATGTTCGACTCGAACATCGGCTGTTCGGTAGTTCGCCGAATTGCGAACGATATGGGCTGTTCGCGCCAAATTCGTGTGGCGCGTCACGGCCCATAATTCACTGCGGCATCGCAGTGCATTGCTTGCTGATGATTGGCCAAGCATGCACTATGACCCGCATGCTTGGCCAATCACAGCGCCGCCTGAACAGAGAGCCGTAATTGGCCAAAGCCAAGGAGGTTTTGGCCAATTATGGCTTAGGGGATTTAGTACACGCCCCACACTATATAAGGCCGCCTGCACGGCGGCCCTGTGCAGTGTGTTCCGGTGTGCTGAGAGATAGAGAGAGAGAGAGACAGTGTCATTTCATTTGAGTTAGCTAGATTAGGCAGGACAGTCAGTCAGTTAGCTGCACTTAAAGTGTATTGTGTATATATATGCATCCAAGGTGTTGCATATATATATATACACTGTATTCAGTTTAGCTAGATCCGTTCCTGTTATCTTCTAGACTATTTACATTTAGTGCAGTGCGTCCTGCTCACAGTGTTCAGCTAGATCCGTTCCTGTTATCTTCCTACTGACAGGCAGGCTTGTCTTGTTACAGTATTTACAGCTACCTGAAGAAAATTACTGGTGTTCTTTTGATCCTATTAGTACCACAGTAAGGCAGCTAGACTATTTACATTTAGTGCAGTGTGTCCTGCTCACAGAGTTCAGCTAGATCCGTTCCTGTTATCTTCCTACTGACAGGCAGGCTTGTCTTGTTACAGTATATAAAGCTACCTGAAGAAAATTACTGGTGTTCTTTTGATCCTATTAGTACCACAGTCAGGCAGCTAGACTATTTACATTTAGTGCAGTGCGTCCTGCTCACAGTGTTCAGCTAGATCCGTTCCTGTTATCTTCCTACTGACAGGCAGGCTTGTCTTGTTACAGTATTTACAGCTACCTGAAGAAAATTACTGGTGTTCTTTTGATCCTATTAGTACCACAGTCAGGCAGCTAGACTATTTACATTTAGTGCAGTGCGTCCTGCTCACAGTGTTCAGCTAGATCCGTTCCTGTTATCTTCCTACTGACAGGCAGGCTTGTCTTGTTACAGTATATAAAGCTACCTGAAGAAAATTACTGGTGTTCTTTTGATCCTATTAGTACCACAGTCAGGCAGCTAGACTATTTACATTTAGTGCAGTGCGTCCTGCTCACAGTGTTCAGCTAGATCCGTTCCGGTTATCTTCTTACTGACAGGCAGGATTGTCTTGTTACAGTATTTTGAAGAAAATTACTGGTGTTCTTTTGATCCTATTAGTACCACAGTCAGGCAGCTAGACTATTTACATTTAGTGCAGTGCGTCCTGCTCACAGTGTTCAGCTACATCCGTTCCTGTTATCATCCTACTGACAGGCAGGCTTGTCTTGTTACAGTATATAAAGCTACCTGAAGAAAATTACTGGTGTTCTTTTGATCCTATTAGTACCACAGTCAGGCAGCTAGACTATTTACAGTTAGTGCAGTGCGTCCTGCTCACAGTGTTCTGCTAAACCTACAAGTTAGTGGGGTGCGTCCTGCTCACAGTGTTCAGCTAAACCTACAAGTTAGTGGGGTGCGTCCACCTCACAGTGTTCAGCTAAACCTACAAGCTAGTGGGGTGCGTCCTGCTCACAGTGTTCAGCTAGATCCGTTTCTGTTATCTTCTTACTGACAGGCAGGCTTGTCTTGTTACAGTAAATACAGCTACCTGAAGAAAATTGCTGGTGTTCTTTTGATCCTATTAGTACCATAGTCAGGCAGTTAGTGCAGTGCGTCCTGCTCACAGTGTTCAGCTAAACCTACAAGTTAGTGGGGTGCGTCCACCTCACAGTGTTCAGCTAAAGCTACCTGTAGAAGGTTGGTGGTGTTCTCATACTACAGGCAGGCAGTTGATTTTGCTAGCTGCAGTATCAGTACATATATATATATATATATATATATATATATATATATATATATATATATATATATATCCCAGCTTAGTGCAGCTACAGGCCATTAGTATGTCTGGAAGGCCAAGAAGGAGAGGCAGACAGTCACAAGCCAATAAGAGAGGGCAAGCAGGCTCTGTGTCTAGTGCTGGTCGTGGAGACGGTGCATCCTCATCAGCACGTGGCCATGGGACACGCTTGGCCTTTTTTTCGGCAGCTGGCCGTGTTGAGCCGCAACATGCAGAAGACTTGGTCGAGTGGATGACCAAGCTGTCCTCATCCTCCTCATCCTCTCTCACCCATGCCCAGGGTACTTTGTCTGGCAAAGCAGCGGCCTCTTCCCTCGGCTCAATGTCATCAGTGACTCCTTCCCTAGCCCCACCATGTCCTCCTGAGGAGTCCCTCGAACTGTTTGACCACAGTGTTGGGTACATGCTCCAGGAGGATGCCCAGCGTTTGGAAGGCTCTGATGATGATACTGAGCTCGATGAAGGCAATAACATGAGCACGGACAGAGGGGGTGCCCAAGAAGGACAGCAATCTGGCAGTCATGCTCCCCCTGCTGCAGCATACTGCCAGGTTTGCTCCAGTGATGAGGAGGGAGGGGATGATGAGGTCACTGACTCAACGTGGGTGCCTGATAGGAGGGAGGAGGAGGAGGAGGCGGCACATCACCAACGAGGCAGGATGCCCTCCAGGGGCCAGCCTAAGGGCAGCACATTGACTGCATCACACCCCAAAGCTCCACATGTGCAGGGCGCTGCAGTCTCTGCGCGTTATTCAAAAAGTTCTTTGGTGTGGGCCTTTTTTGAGACGAGTGCATCAGATCGCACCGCTGCTATTTGCAACATATGTCTCAAGCGTATCTCACGTGGCCAAAACATCTCCCGCTTGGGTACCACATGCTTGACCAGACATATGTTGACCTGCCATGCAGTTCGTTGGCAAGCGTATCTAAAAGACCCACACCAAAGAACAAAGAGGACCTCTCCTTGCTCCTCATCAGCTGAGATTTCCAACCCCACTAGACCTTCAGTCCTCTCTGAGACCTGCACTGAGAGGAATGAAGGTGTAGAATTAGGTGTGTCACAGCCAAGTACTTGTGGGCAATCTGCTTTTGGTACACCAACGTCAGATTGTACCAGGCAAATTTCCCTGCCCCAGCTGCTGCACCGCCGAAAGAAGTTTGCTCCCAGCCATCCACATGCCCAGTGGTTGAATGCTAGCTTGGCAAAATTGCTAGCACTTCAACTGCTGCCTTTTCAGTTGGTAGACTCTGCCCCCTTCCGTGAGTTTGTGGAATGTGCGGTTCCTCAGTGGCAGGTACCCAAACGCCACTTTTTCTCACAGAAGGCGATTCCGGCTCTCTACCGGCATGTGGAAGGCAATGTCCATGCCTCGCTGGACAGGGCGGTCAGCGGTAAGGTGCATATTACCGCTGACTCATGGTCCAGCAGGCATGGACAGGGACGTTACCTAAGTTTCACGGCGCATTGGGTGACTCTGCTGGATAGCTGGGAAGGATGCAGGACAAGGTGCAGTAGTGTTGGAGGTTGTTCCACCACCATGCCTCCAAAATGCTAGTGATTGTGACACACCTCTCTCCTCCACCCCCTCCTCTTCTTCTTCCTCCATAGCCTCTTCCTCTGAACCAGCGGTGCTCCGTAGTCGTTCAAGGGGCTACGCAAGTACGCAGGCCAAAAGATGCCATGCGGTGCTTGAGCTGGTGTGCTTGGGGGACAGGAGCCACACTGGGGCAGAGGTTCTGTCAGCTCTGCAGGGGCAGGTTCAGAGGTGGTTGACGCCACGCCAACTTAAGGCAGGAATGGTGGTTTGCGACAATGGCACCAACCTCCTCTCTGCCCTCCGACAGGGACAAATGACCCATGTGCCCTGTTTGGCTCACGTCCTTAACTTGGTGGTGCAGCGGTTCTTGGGCAGGTACCCGGGCTTACAGGATGTCCTGAGGCAGGCCAGGAAAGTCTGTGTGCATTTCCGCCGGTCATATAATGCCAGTGCTCGGCTGACGGACCTCCAAAAGGAGTTTAACCTGCCCAAGAACCGCCTAATCTGTGACATGCCCACCAGGTGGAACTCAACGTTGGCCATGCTGCAGCGGCTGCACACGCAGCAGAGGGCCATCAATGAGTACCTGTGCGACTATGGCACCAGGACAGGGTCAGGGGAGCTTGTTTTTTTTCCCCACGCCAGTGGGCCATGATCAGGGATGCATGCACTGTCCTGTCACCATTTGAGGAGGCCACGAGGATGGTGAGCAGTGACAGTGCATGCATCAGTGACACTGTCCCCCTTGTCCACCTGTTGGAGCACACGCTGCGTGGAATAATGGACAGGGCACTTTAGGCAGAACAGAGGCAGGAAGAGGAGGACTTCCTTAGCTCTCAAGGCCCCCTTTATCCAGACAGTGTTCCTGCGTGCCCGCCGATCACACAGGAAGAGGACGAGGAGGAGGAGGAGGAGGAGGAGGAAGATTGTGTCAGTATGGAGGTGGAGCCTGGCACTCAGCATCAGCAGCAGTCTTTAAGGGATCAGTCCCAAGAAACACATGGACTTGTACGTGGCTGGGAGGAGGTGGCTGCGGACCATGTCGTCCTTAGTGACCCAGAGGACTCCGGACCGAATGCCTCAGCAAACCTACGCTGCATGGCCTCCCTGATCCTGCAAAGCCTGCGTAAGGATCCTCGTATTCGTGGTATCAAGGAGAAGGACCAATACTGGCTGGCAACCCTCCTTGATCCACCTTACAAGGGTAAGGTTGTGGACCTTATCTTGCCATCGCAGAGGATGAAACATCTTTGGGAGGCCTTGCAGAAAGGTCTGTGCAACGTGTTCCCAGAGACTGGGAGGTTACAAACACCTGTTTCTGGACAACGTGTTGCTGAGGCTTCGGTCAGTCAAAGAAGGAGCAGTGGAGAAGGTGGCCGTCTGACCGATGCGTTCAGACAATTTTTTGGTCCGCAGCCCCAAGGTATGATCGGTTCCAGCAACCATCGCCAGCGTCTGTTTTACATGGTGCAGGAATACCTAGGGGCAAGATCAGACTTGGACACCTTTCCCACCGAAAATCCTCTGGGTTACTGGGTCTTGAGGATGGATCACTGGCCAGAGCTTGCACAGTATGCAATTGAGCTACTGGCCTGTCCTGCATCCAGCGTTCTTTCGGAACGCACATTCAGTGCTGCTGGAGGCGTGGTAACCGATCACAGGGTGCGTCTGTCCACCGACTCGGTCGATCGACTGACCTTCATAAAAATGAATCAGTCTTGGATCACCACCAGCTACCAAGCACCTGATGCTGATGTAACCGAATAATTTTTTTTGAAATCTCAGATCCCTTCAAAGACTGCCTATGCTGATGCTGAGTGACTATCCCTGAGTAATTATCCTCTTCCTCCTCAATCATCATGCTGATAGCTTGTAAGAACATTTTTGGTTCTGGGCGCCACCACCAGTGCCTAAGGCACAATTTTTCAGCCCCTGTTTAACAGGGGCGTGTAATTACAATTTTTGATGTAATACTTTGCAGCAGGGCTCGTTCCTGCATTCCAACTAGAGTGTCTGTGAGGGGTTGCAGTGTTTTGGCACCAGCACCAGTGCCTAAGGCCCATTTTTTCTGCCCCTGTTCAACAGGGGCGTGTAATTACAATTTTTGATGCAATACTTTGCAGCAGGGCTCATTCCTGCGTTCCAACTAGAGTGTCTGTGAGGGGTTGCAGTGTTGTGGCACCAGCACCAGTGCCTAAGGCCTAATTTTTCAGCTCCTGTTCAACAGGGGCATGTAATTACAATTCTTGATCTAATATTTCACAGCAGGGCCCTGTGAGGGCTTACAGTGTTGTGGCCACAGCAACACCTAAGGCCCAAATTTCTGCTGAGTATATAGGGCAGGACCCTACTTTCAAACATCTAACTTACAAACGACTCCTACTTGCAAACGGAAGGAGACAACAGGAAGTGAGATGAAATCTACCCCTAGGAAGGGAAATTCTCTCCTGTAAGACTTAATATGGGAAAAACATTTCTCCTTTCCACTGATGCTTTCCAATCCTTGTTCCACAAAAAACCCAAATTTTCAAAAAACATTTTTCATTGGGACAAAAAGTGAGGTGAAATCTTCTGAAGAGGAGAAAAGACAGCAAAACAAATGTCACAGGGGTGATAACCCTTCCCTATGTTTTCCAAAAACCTTAAAAAAGATTTTTTGGCTGGAGCTAAACACGTTAAAAATGTTCAAAATTACAAACAGATTCTACTTAACAACAAACCTACAGTCCCTGTCTTGTTTGCACCGCCTGTATACTGCTGTTCAGAGTATATAGGGCCTGGTGGCCCCACACCTTTCCTTATTTTAATTTGGGTGCGGGGTTCCCCTTAATATCCATACAAGACCCAAAGGGCCTGGTAATGGACTGGGGGGTACCCATGCCGTTTGTCTCACTGATTTTCATCCATATTGGAGAAAAAAGAAGAAAAACCGCGCAACGGAAATTAGTAAATGATATTGACCTTCTATGCTGCAAAGTCCTATATGTGACACAAACACACAAATTTGAATGGGAAAAGAAATTGACCTCAGCTTCTGAGGTTTCATTCCAGTTCCATCCTGATTCCTGGGTTGCCCGAAGCAACAAGACTACAATGCCCAGTTAGACCCTCTGTAACGGGGGGTCATGGGATTCCGGTAAGCGGCCAGGCACTTCATCTATGGTGGTGGACCCACACATCTGGGATTTCATTCAATTAATTTTTTTGCACATTACTGCACTTTTTTTGGGGCTTCTTGTATATGGACTTTTATATCTAATTTTTGTACATGGACCTTTTTTTTATATATATAATTTTTATAATTCATTTTTTATATTTTACTTAAGGGGAGGTTGTTTTCATTCATCAACCTGATTTGGTGTTGTCACATTATATTATATGTTCACATAAGGTTTACCTTTGCACTTTTGTAATCATACATGTGTTAGTTTTTTTTGTTTTAGCGCAAGTCAATTTCTTTTCCCTTTCATCCATATTGCCAGGACCCGACATTACATTAAACCCGCAAGCAGTTTTAAATGAGATTTTTTTCCTTTAAAAATGACATTTGGTGCAGGGACTGTTCTAAACACGGGAAACACGCGTCACTTTACAGGCATACTATAGACACCCCCCAGGTACGATATTTAAAGGAATATTTCACTTTTTTTTTTTTTTTACTTTAAGCATCATTAAAATCACTGCTCCCGAAAAAACGGCCGTTTTTTAAAAGTTTTTTTTGCATTGATACATGTCCCCTGGGGTAGGACCCGGGTCCCCAAACCCTTTTTAGGACAATACCATGCAAATTAGCCTTTAAAATGAGCACTTTTGATTTTGAACGTTCGAGTCCCATAGACGTCAATGGGGTTCTAACGTTCGTGCAAACTTTCGGTCCGTTCGCAGGTTCTGGTGCGAACCGAACCGGGGGGTGTTCGGCTCATCCCTATTGGCAACCCTCCTTGACCACCGTTATAAGGGGAAGGTCTCTGAACTCATCCCGTCCCACAGAGAGTGCAGAGGATAAAATCTCTTGAGGACACATTAAAAAGGATTTTATTTATCATTTTTCCTGACTCTAGTAGGTTACAGTGTGGTGGAAAACGTTGTTTTGGGTCTTCCATTGGTCAAGAAAGATAAAGGAGGTACCCCCAAAGAAGTGGGACTTTAACGGCAACAAAAATAAAGTGGGTGCCCGGCTGTGAAGCTACAGCCCGGCGCCCACAGTTGCAATGCCGGCGCTGCCTAATGGAGGGGGAGATGAGGGGGGCTTCGATCCCCCGCATCGCTGGACCCTGGGACAGGTAAGTGTCCAATTAAAAGTCAGCAGCTGCAGTATTTGTAGCTGCTGACCTTTTTTTTTTAATGGGAACTCCTCTTTAAGTCTTTTTGGGATGTGGAATCTCTGCAGGACTTCAAGGCTGCCTAGCTTTGAGGGTGTTCAATCATTTCATCTGGAAGAATGTTTTTGGTATAGGTTTCATGGGCACAATTAACACCCAAAGACCAATTTTCCAATTTTTCTGCACCTGTCTGACAGGTGCATATCATTGCAATTTTTTACAGCAAGGCAAATTCTTGCTTTCATCAAGAGTACCTCTGTAGGGTTACGGTGGGAAGGCGCCACCAACACCCAAAGACCAATTTTTCAGCACGTGTTTGACAGGAGCATATCATTGCAATTTTTTACAGCAAGGCAAATTCTTGCTTTCATCAAGAGTACCTCTATAGGGTTACGGTGGGAAGGCGCCACTGACACTCAAAGACCAATTTTAACGCACCCATTACTTCTATCCAATGTCAAAGTGACACCAGAATGTATCCAAAAAATCTCTACTCTTGTTCCCAGTGCACTACATTGTGGCCTTATCATACACACACTGGCTCCCTAGCTGTTGCTGAGCAAAACAAGGACAGCTTGCAGGAAAATTGTAATTTTTTGGCTTTATAAATTCAATCATTGCTGCAGCAGATTCTAGACATGGTACAGATCTGCCATTTTACAGTTAGACTAAGGGGACCCCCCAGGCACTATATTTTTCATTTTTAGGCTTTCACTTTTAAAATCAAAAAATCACTGCTCATTTAAAAATGACGTTTTTCACAAACTTTATTTTTATTGAGACATGTCCCCCAGGGCAGGACCCAGACCCCTATAACCATTGTATGCCTAATTACTTGCATTTAAGCCTTTAAAATGGGCACTTTTGATATTTGACGTTCGGGTCCCATTGACTTTAATGGGGTTCATTATTGGGGTCCGAACTTTCGCAGTGTTCGAAAGTTCTGGTCCGAACCGAACAGGGGTCCATTTGGCCCATCCCTAATTAGAAGGAATAGATGTCAAATTAGAAACCAAACCACCAGTGATATTAGAAGTGGAAGTAGAAGAGGTTGGAAAACCAGTAGGTGATTGTGAGGAATTCCCCATAGTGTTACGTCTATTCTGGGGGTGACATGGTTGTCTAGAAGTTTTGTTAGGTGCAGGTGTGGAAACATGCACTCTATCCCCATCACCTTTAAGTTTTTTCGAAGCATTTATGATCAAGGAATCTCATAAAGAACCTGCTTGAGTGGAAGAAATAGAAGAGTAATTAGATGAGTTGTCAGAGTCATTATATTCAGCAGTATTTTGTTTTAGTTCTATGTCTACTATGTGGTTTAGAATTCCATTTATAGGCATAGCCTGAATCATATGCAGATCTATCCCTTAGGAACTTCTCTTTAGATTTTAAAATACCATCTACATATGTTTCTATGACAAAAAAGGAAATCCCGGACTGCTGCACTCTGAAAACAGTCATCTTTATTCCATCATAAAAATCCAACAAAAGTCATCAATAGCAGTTGGATTTTTATGATGGAATAAAGATGACTGTTTTCAGAGTGCAGCAGTCCAGGATTTCCTTTTTTGACACAGACTTGCGCACAGTCTGCACCTGACTCTCATCAAGGGTGAAAGGTCTTTTCTTCTATGGTCCGCAGGGCTTGAAGAGCGGCATTACCTTGCTCTACATATGTTTCTGGTTGGGATTTTAAAGCTGCCTCTTTTTTGAGAAAAATTCAGACTTGAAATTAACCCTTTGTTATCCAAGCACCATTTTTTTTATATCTGTATCCAAGAAATATATTTCTTGTGACTATTGCTCACAAATAAGATTCATCATCTTAGAAAGATGTGAAAAAACCCAGGGACAATTTTCTCTTTAATATTTTTTTCAAAGTATTTTTTATGCCAGAAAGTATACAACAATTTTTTTCAAAAAAAAGTTTGTTTACAAAACATTAGTTATTAATGAAATTTTGAGGGTTTTTTCTGATCAATGAGCAGTTTTTTAGACCACCTATTATCATAAATTGGACAAGATAAGTTGATCAGAGAAAATCTCAAGGGCACCGCATCGCAAGATTATAAGAAACAGGACATTGGGAATGCTCTTATGTGAGAGCAGGGATTTTTTAGGTGCCAATAACTCCAGTCAAAGTCATATACTAAAATTCAATCTATTTATACTGTATATCTCACGTTAAAAAAATAAAGAAAAAATATAAACATTAAATCACCACGTCCAGCGCGATGGGAGAGTAACATTAGGAGTGCCCGGCACTTGACAGTGTCGGTGTGGGGCCGTGGCAGGCATGTTCCTGGTCAGTGGAGTCTGCTAGTTTGATGGCAAGCTATGCACCGAATGAGGATGTGACATGACAGCTTTGCACTTTTTGCCTAATAGATTAAATGAGCTATATACCCTTTCCTATTGCCTTATCTTTTCAGTTTATCAGTACAAACTGCTTTATTTACTTTGGAGGTATCCTTGGGACTGAACTCTCCAAGTGAGGGGTATTTAAAATCTCTGGTTTTCTGTTTGGTCTGTATGTAGACCGTACTTAAAAAGGTACATATCTACTCTTCCTAAATGTTTGCAATTATTGGTTTACTCTTTGTGAGAGTTATCTACCTATTGATTTATGCTAATTAATTTAGTATTACACAAGCCTTATGCAATTTACCTCCATTTTCCAGTTTTCAGCCTGTTTTGACTGCCCCCCCTACGGCTAACTGCACAACAGCTTTCACCTTAGTCCATATGGAGGGACACCACTTCTCCTCCCTCCTCCCTGGTGTAGAATTTGGATTTTAACCCTTGTTTGAACAATCCTTGTGGATTCATTGTTCTTACAACCATTTGCCAATCTTGGTAAGATGCCTCTGAACATTCTTTGTGTATTACTTTATTGAATGTTGATTTATTGTTTATTTTTGTGGATTTTAATATCCCTGTATGATTAAACTTAGTTAAATCTGTCAAATTACTATATGAATACAATTGCTTTTACATGTTAACTTGGATGTACAATTTTTATGTACATATACTTACCTCTGTATTCGATTTACCTGTCTTTACCTGTCAGGTGTGTTACCATACATCCCCCGAGGAAGCCTTTCAAATGGTGAAACATGCAATGGGATTGCTACACCATGTCAAGCAACTGTAATGAATTTACCTTCTGGATATCAAACATGAATTATTATTATATACTATATTATATTATGACTACAAAGAAACAAACAATTAACACATTGAATTGTCAGAAAATATACATCAACTACATGATAAATACTGTATTAATCGTGCGACATGGCTTATAAACCATCCACCCAATGGTTTGTTTCTTTGTATCCATTGTCATTAGAGCCATTACAGCATGGCAATTACTTATTCCCTGAAGAAGCCATTGTTTGGCGAAACATGTAGGGATCGCTATCAGTTATTGCCGTTACTTGGATACCTTGGCCAGTATTGATTATCTGCATACTCTGTATTTTATGCATTTATGACCTGTCATGTTTGATGATTTTATGTGATAATAAAGTCATTCTATAGTATTATAACATCTTTTGTTACTATATGCTGGGCAGCGCTATAATACTCAGTTCCTACCCTATATCTATACCATAGAAATGCAATTATTTTAGTAAATATAAACTGCTAAATACCTTTTTTTATCAACAGTATATAGCAGTCTTGTGTCTGGCCAACCACTGGTTTAAGCTTGTAAGAGAAGCTTTCGTTCTGCTTTGACTGTCCTATGAGGCTGCATGACTCCTGACCTTTTGTCTAGACAGTGCTGGTTGGCCCTGTGCCGATCCCAAAAAATAAAAACATGCACATCACACTGAGCATGAGAAGAGTACCCTCAAGGCTCTGTACTATCAGGAGATGGATTGGGGACTGTGAAAGAAGGGAAGGATCAGAGTAGACAGGATCAAACAGCTGTTTTTACACCATGCACAGGATCAACCCCTTAGGTTCCTCAGCGAGTATAACGAGCATGCTTTACTGCATATACAGACTGATTTTACTGTTGTGGGTTTAGTGTCATAGCCTAAAGTCTGATGAGAAAGAAAGACATTAGTAATGTAAAAGTCTCGAAACTTGGATTAGGACAAGAAAAGTATGCCGTTTGAGGTCCGCCGAAAGGAAAGTTCCTGCCTGCCCCTTCCTTGTGAGGAGATCTAAGGAGTTGTGTCCCCTGTGTGGATGTCCACAGATAAGCTGTTATCTAGCTTACCTCTGGTAAGCGTACATCTATTAAGGTGGAGGATTTCTCACTGGGTGCTGGGTGTTTAACCGTAGGATCACCTAATCTATCTGCTTTGGCTCTAAGGACTATTTCCCTCCGTACATTTCCACTTTATTTTTGGATATTTTTTGTTATTTGACACATCTGTTTTCAATACTATAATTTTATGTTATACTTGTTTATTTCATTGATAATTCATTTTCACTAGAATGTTTATATTTAAAAAAATTTTTTTTTTGATCACCTGATGGATTGAATTTTTCACCATTCACACAATCATATATGCTGTCAATTATATGTCATTTTTTTAGCGCAGTCTTTTTTCGAATACATTTGTAAAAATTATTTTAATACAGATTTTGTTAAAGAGATTCACAATAGCACTGTGTGTATGACCATGCAGATGATGAAGCAACTTGATTTGCAGAAATTAAATTATGATATAACTTACCAAGGAAAGAAAACTATCAGCAGCCATATATCTTCTGTTTTCAGCTGTTTTTAAATGACCATTTTTTATTTAAGAGTATTGCATTCCCTTAGGTACAGCACAAATGTAAGAGAAACTTAGTCTACACACAGGACTTCTAGAGTATATTATAGATCAATAATTTCTTGGTTTGTTTATGAAATATTCTGACTTACAGGGACAGTCATTTTTAAGAGGTAGCTTAGATCAATATTTATATGCACAGATTTATGGCTCTGTTTGTTACAATCAGAATTACTCTCTTGCAAAACTTTAAATGGATGGTAGAAAATATTTTAAAGGTTTATCCAAAATGTGAAGCTATAACTTGCACAGGTAGTAGTATATTATATATATATATATATATATATATATATATATATATACAGTATATACGGTGTGTATATATATACACAGTATCTCACAAAAGTGAGTACACCCCTCACATTTTTGTAAATATTTTATTATATATTTTCATGTGACAACACTGAAGAAATGACACTTTGCTTCAATGTAAAGTAGTGAGTGTACAGCTTGTATAACAGTGTATATTTGCGGTTCCCTCAGAATAACTCGACACACAGCCATTAATGTCTAAACCGCTGGCAACAAAAGTGAGTCGGTGTCGCACCGATTGGAACAGTGCCATTGCCAGGAATAGGATGACATGTCATGTGATTTGACCTGTCCAAAAAAAAAATGCAGCTTAGGTGAGTTTATAACAATCTCCTGTCAGGATAATTAGCGTACAAGAAACCAGTGTGCATGAGGCCTCCAGGTTTTTTTTTTTAAGGTGTGTCTAAAAAGTTTGGTGAATGGTATCAGAAAACAAACAAATTACCTTTATTAGCCTTCAAAATAATTGCTATCTTTCACAACTAGGGATGAGCTCCGAGTTCGAGTCGCACCCATGTTCCACTCGAACATCGCCTGTTCGATTGTGTGTCGAATTGCGAATGTTATGGGCCATTCACGCTAAATTGGAGTGGCGCGTCACGGCCCATAATTCACTGCGGCATCGCAGTGCATTGCTGGCTGATGATTGGCCAAGCATGCACTATGACCCGCATGTTAGGCCAATCACTGCGTCGTCTGTACAGAGAGCCGTAATTGGCCAAAGCCAGGGTAGTAAGGCATGAACTGTGAGCAGGAGATGAGGTATCTAGGAAGGGATAGGCTGGGAGCTGGGCTTTAAACATTAGTGGGTGATGTGTGTCTATAGTATTTTCAGGCTGGGTGGTAAGACACTAGGGAGCAGGGGGTTAGATGGGCAGGAAAAGATATGTCAAAAAGGGAAAATGTGTGAGGAGCTGGGAAAGGATGTGGGGTGCTTAAGCAGCTAGGGAGGTATGCAATGTGAGTGAGGGGTAAGGTGCCTGGGGATGTCTTTAGGTAGGGGGCTCATTTAGCTATATAGTGCTGCTTATAATGCAGCAGACCAGTCCTTAGACGCGATTGCTGTGCGTTTTCTTTTTTCAAGCTTCAAGTATATTTTTACCACTTAATTCTGCCAGTAACACACTAGCAGAATTAAGAAATATATAAGGCCACCTGTGTGGCGGCCTTGTGTAGTGTATTGCAGCGGCGGAGAGAGATAGACAGAGAGACAGTGTCATTTGATTTAAGTTAGATAGAGTAGGCAGGCGAGTCAGTTAGCTGCACTTACAGTGTATTGTGTATATATATGCATCCTAGGTGTTGTGTGTATATATATATATACACACACACACACACACTGTATTCAGTTTAGCTAGATCCGTTCCTGTTATTCTCTTCCTAATATACTGACAGGCAGGCATTTTTACAGTATTTACAGTTAGTGTACTGTGTCCTTTGCACAGTGTGCACCTAAAGTTACCTGAAGACAATGGCTGGTGTTCTGATCCTATTAATACCACAGGCAGGCAGCTGCAGTATTTACAGTTAGTGTACTGTGTCCTCTGCACAGTGTGCACCTAAAGCTACCTGAAGACAATTGCTGGTGTACTGATCCTATTAATACCACAGGCAGGCAGCTGCAGTATTTACAGTTAGTGTACTGTGTCCTCTGCACAGTGTGCACCTAAACCCACCTGAAGACAATTGCTGGTGTTCTTATACTAATAATACTACCGGCAGGCAGTTGATTCTGCTAGCTGCAGTATAATCAGTATATATACATCTCAGCTTTGTGCAGCTACATCTCACTGCAGGCCATTAGTATGTCTGGAAGGCCAACAAGGAGAGGCAGACAGTCACAAGCCAATTAAAGTGGGCAAGCAGGCTCTGTGTCTAGAGGCAACAGTGCTGGTCGTGGACACGGTGCATCCTCATCAGCACATGGCCGTGGGACACGCTTGTCCTTTTTTTCGGCAGCTGGCCGTGACGAGCCGCAACATGCTGAAGACTTGGTGGAGTGGATGACCAAGCCGTTCTCATCCTCCTCATCCTCTCTCACTCAGGCTCAGGGTACTTTGTCTGGCAAAGCAGCTGCCAATGCGGCCTCTTCCTTCAGCCCACCATGTCCTCCTGAGGAGTCCACTGAACTGTTTGACCACAGTGTTGGGTACATGCTCCCGGAGGACGCATTTTGAAGACTCCGATGATGGTACCCAGCTAGAGGAAGGCAGTAACGTGTGCCCAAGAAGAACAGCAATCTGGCAGTCATGTTACCCCAGCTGCAGCATACTGCCTGCTTTGCTCCAGTGATGAGGAGGGAGGGGGTGATGAGGAAGTCACTAACTCCACGTGGGTGCCTGATAGGAAAGAGGAGGAGGAGGAGGAGGAGGAGGAGGCACATCTCCAATGAGGCAGGATGCTCCCCAGGGGCCAACTTAAGGGCAGCACACCGACTACATCACACCACAGAGTGCAGGGTGCTGCTGTCTCTGCGCGTTATTCCAAAAGTTCTTTGGTGTGGGCCTTTTTTGAGACGAGTGCATCAGATCACACTGCTGCTATTTGCAACATATGTCTCAGTCGTATCTCGCGTGGCCAAAACATGCTTGACCAGTCATATGTCGACCTGCCATGCAGTTCGTTGGCAAGCGTACCTAAAAGACCCACACCAAAGAACAAAGCGGACCTCTCCTTGCTCTTCATCAGCTGGGATCTCCAACCCCACTATACCTTCAGTCCTCTCTGAAACTTGTACTGAGAGGAATGAAGGTGTAGAATTAGGTGTGTCACAGCCAAGTACTTGCAGGCAATCTGCTATTGGTACACCAACGTCAGATTGTACCAGGCAAATTTCCCTGCCCCAGCTGCTGCACCGCCGGAAGAAGTTCGCTCCCAGCCATCCACATGCCCAGCGGTTGAATGCTAGCTTGGCTAAATTGCTAGCACTTCAACTGCTGCCTTTTCAGTTGGTAGACTCTGCCCCCTTCCGTGATTTTGTGAAATGTGCGGTTCCTCAGTGGCAGGTTCCCAAACGCCACTTTTTCTCATGGAAGGCGACTCCGGCTCTTTACCGGCATGTGGAAGGCAATGTCTTGGCCTCGCTGGACAGGGCGGTCAGCGGTAAGGTGCATATTACCACTGACTCATGGTCCAGCAGGCATGGACAGGGACGTTACCTAAGTTTCACGGCGCATTGGGTGACTCTTCTGGCAGCTGGGAGGGATGCAGGACAAGGTGCAGTAGTGTTGGAGGTTGTTCCGCCACCACACCTCCAAAATGCCGCTACTAGTGATTCTGAAACACCTCTAAGGCTAATGGTAGAGGAGTTGCCCTTTTTGTAAATATAGATTTTTTTGTTTTTGTATTTTGTTTTTAGCAGTCAGCAATAGTTTTTAGGGCAACTAATGTATTTTTTTTTTTTTTTAATACAGATTCAATGCTCTTTAACAGTCTAAAATAGAATCTAAACTAAAAATATTGGTTGGAGCAGCATTAAATCTGTAGTTGTTTTTTTCATTATTATTTTTACAATTTTTCTTGTTCGTTTTCATTACTCACCTCTCTTCCGTTCCTTTTCCTTCTCTAATATTATGCTCTCTAAATTTTTCTTTTGGTCTCCATCATCGATCTCCTCAAGATAATGTAACTAAGACATCAGTCATATAATTTTTGATTTTACAAATTAGGAGGCGTGAGCATTCCTGCCCGTCAGTACTATATTTTACACCCAGTGAAACCAAAGTATCCCTGGACATCCAAGTCTTATGTCTTAATGTAATTCTACCTCCCCTAGTCTACTTACTGCTTTAACCTGAGCCCCGTGAGCAGGTGTGGTGAACCCAGGGACCTGGCAATAGCAGGCAGTGCTGACTATCCCTACCATCAAAGGCCATGGATGATACTGGCTGTTGCTCGAACTCTGTACCCTGTGGGTATCCCACTTTACTCGTCCACATTACACCCCTCATAAGCATTTAGTCTTAATGGCCAACTCGCTGCTCCTTTCCGGCATTCCTCCAATAACTGTACACTCTCCTTTTTTTGTATTCATGCATGACTGTCTGGGGGCCCTCCAAACCACCACCTGAAGAAGCAATGGCAACCAAGTCATTTCTTGACACAAATGTGCAACGAATAAGACTCTACTGAACTTTCCTTCACCATGCTGAAAAGTGCTGTCTCGCGGTCCGATCCAATCGGTGCAACCATTACACCATATTTCCAAGTTGTAGGACTAGATATGCCAGGATCCCACCATCATTGTTGGAGTTCTGCTCTTCCAAGGCAGAGGAGCGTGGAGACATCGCAGCACAGGCACTCATGGTCAGAATGTGGAGTCTCAAAGGCACCAGGATTGCTTTGCTGTCTCAAGTCTACCTTGATGGGTTCCAGCGTGTTCAAGAAAGGAAGAGGTGGCCTCAGTGGTGGTGGGGAAGGGTCAGGGCTTCTGGACTGTTGTGGGTGGGTACAGGATCATTGAGGGAAGGCATAAGTTCAAGAATGAACTTCAGGGGGAACTGATGTGGAAATTTTGAAATTAATATTTAAATCAAGGAGCTTCAAGGGAACCATTGTGTGTTTTTTACAGGAAGATGATGAACAGGATATATTTTACGATATGATGATGAGATATGGCCCAGCTTACTTCTTTTTCTTGTTTCTCAAAAGCTGTTTGATGTCTTCAATGGTCAGGTGATAACTAAATTACCCTATTGTTTGCCATATCAGACGTTGTGTCTCCACTTGGTCTTGTGGGCTTGATATGCTAATTTCGGAACTGGTTATGTTAAGATCAAAGAGGGCTAATCAAGAGATAGACTTAACAAAGGCAGACAGAGAGGTACCAAAGAGAGTCTAATGTTTAAGCATAATGACAAACTGGACTTGAAATTACAGCCAATCAGAATTTGAAGCAACTCTGGACCAATGACAAGGTTCCAGGGTGGGTAGAACCTGGATTGTGCCCCCCCCCCCTCAAGAATGGTAACATAAGGGCTGTCTAGGTAATGTATCTGTATTATCTTTATTTTATGTCTCTTTTCTTTTCTCTAAACATTTTCTATCCTAGGAATTGCCTTAATACCTTGATAGTATGTGAATGTCAATTGTAGCCATGGGGGTTATTTACTAAAGGCAAATCCACTTTGCACTACAAGTGCACTTGAAAGTGCAGTCGCTGTAGATCCGAGGGGGACATGCAAGTACCGTATTTATCGGTGTATAACACGCACTTTTTTCCCCTTAAAATCAGGGGAAAATCGTGGGTGCGTGTTATACGCCGATCCCCGCTATTTTGTGATTTATCGGAGCGATCGCCGCCGACATTCACATAGCTTGTATTTTTAAATATGGTGCCGCGGAGTTTGGAGGGACTCGGCGGTGCTCGTTCAGCTGAACGAGCGCCGCCGAGAACACAGTGACTGGGCGGAGCCGAGATACACATAGCCGAGGGTTCTCGGCTCTTCTCGGCGCCGTTCACAGTCCCGCCCAGTCCCGCCATTGGACCTCTGTTATGTCCATCATAGGGACTGGGCATGACTGTGAACGGCTCCGAGAAGAGCCGAGAACCCTCGGCTATGTGTATCTTGGCTCCGCCCAGTCACTGTGTTATCAGCGGCGCTCGTTCAGCTGAACGAGCGCCGCCGAGTCCCTCCGAACTTCGCGGCGCCATATTTAAAAATACACACTAAACTTGTGTATGTCGGCGGCACTGGGGACAAGGCTGCACTGACCACTGGGGACAAGGCTGCACTGGGGACAAGGCTGCACTGACCACTTGGGACAAGGCTGAACTGACCACTGGGGACAAGGCTGCACTGGGGCAAAGCTGCACTGGGGCAAAGCTGCACTGACAATTCTGCACTGGGGCAAAGCTGCACTGACAAGGCTGCACTGGGGCAAAGCTGCACTGACAAGGCTGCACTGGGGCAAAGCTGCACTGATAAGGCTGCACTGGGGCAAAGCTGCACTGACAATTCTGCACTGGGGCAAAGCTGCACTGACAATTCTGCACTGGGGCAAAGCTGCACTGACAAGGCTTGCACTGGGGCAAAGCTGCACTGACAAGGCTTGCACTGGGGCAAAGCTGCACTGACAAGGCTGCACTGGACACTGGGGCAAGGCTGCACTGACAAGGCTGCAGATGGACACGATAACGCTGCATTGATGGGCATTTAAATATAAGTTTTTTTTTCCTTAAACTTCCCTCCTAAAAGTTTTTTTCCCTAAAATTCCCTCCTAAACTTGGAGTGCGTGTTATACGCCGGCGCGTGTTATTAGCCGATAAATACGGTAAATAAAAATCAGCATTTTAGCTTGCACATGATTGGATGATAAAATCAACAGAGCTTCACCTCATTTCAGATCTACCCCTCAGATTTATAGGGACTGCACTTTCAGTGCACTTGTAGTGCAAAGTGGATTTGCCTTTCGTAAATATCCATATCTCCTTTTTGCATTAATTATCTTTGTAGACCGGCAACACTGTATTTGTAACATCACTATGCTAATTTTTGGTATTCTCTGATTATTCTAATGTTTCTTTTCTGTATAAATAAATGTGATTGTTATTCTTTTCGCACAGTTATCATTCGTTATTAATTCTATCTGTAATAGCTGCAACTGCATGGGTTGATTCTTATATAGACAAAAGGTTTTAATTACTTATGTTAGGTATCATTAAATGTATAAGTGAGATAGGTAAAAATCGCCATAACACAGGAAATATATAATCTATAAAATTCAAATACAAATAATCAACAATAAATTAGTACAGCCATCCAATAATGAATAGCCATGAAGAGGCCATAAGTACTGGTAACTTACATCTTGTTCAATTACATATATACATGAGAACATCCACATTCATTTTAAAAGAAGGACACTGTCACATGGAGTCTTCCGATCATCCTGCCCACATTATAGCTGCTTGCAATAAACCTCTATAATAGAGGTATCTCCATCAAAGGCATATAATGATCATAAAGAGATACACGGACCAGTGCTGGGACAAGGGCATCCAGCGCCCAGGGCAAGGATGCCAAACTGCACCCCCCCTCCCTTCCCTTAGGGTTAGGGTCAGGGCGTGCCCCCATCCTTGCAATAAACCATTCCGCCCAGGGCAACCTCCCCTCCTGCCCACCCCTTGTCCCGGCCCTGATACAGACTATGCCCCAGATCAATAGAAAAGGGGTTTTTGTCCCTGATTGTAGCGAAGCCACATGTACTGGACTACAAGACGGAAATCCTGGGAAAAAAGCAAATAATGTAATAAAAAGATGTATGAATAAAAATCAAAAAATTTATTAAAAAAGAACATGCAACCATGATCACCAAAAAGGCTATACTCTTGTCAGACGTGAATAGAATGTGAGGTCATATCAAAAACCGGCAGCCAGGCTCAGGAGCACAGAAACATCAGGAGATACTGTAGAGTGATCCAATGAGAAAAACCACTGTTGTAATTTGGACTATATAAAGCCCCAAATTGAAAAAAGAGAAAAAAAGAAAGAGGAAAAAAAAAGGAGGAAAAAAAAAAAGAGGAAAAAAAAAAAGAGGAAAAAAAAAAAAAGAGGAAAAAAAAAGAAAAAAAAGAGAATATTGAACGTCACTAGCCTCCCCTAATGTCGTGTACACACAAGTGGACTTTACAGCAGACTTTGCCCAGCGGACGGGATTTCGTCGGACAATTCGATCGTGTGTGGGCTCCAGCGGACTTTGTTTTCTCAAAAGTTGGACGGACTTAGATTTGAAACATGTTTCAAATTTTTCCGACGGACTCGAGTCCGGTCGAAAAGACCGCTCGTCTGTATGCTAGTTCGGACAAAAAGCCACGCTAGGGCAGCTATTGGCTACTGGCTATGAACTTCCTTATTTTAGTCTTGTCATACGTCATCACGTACGAATTCGACGGACTTTGGTTGATGGTGTGTAGGCAAGTCCGTTCATTCAGAAAGTCCGTCGTAAAGTCCGCCGGGAAAAAAAGTCTGCCGTAAAGTCCGCTCGTGTGTACGCGGCATAAGAGTGGGATATTTGAACTGCAATGACACTAGAATGGAGATCAGCAAGATCTCCTCGTTACTCACTGTGAATGTATTCAATCTCTCGTCAGCATCTCCAGATATGTCTCCCTGGTCACCATGCTTGTCTGTCTGTGAAACCTGAGTTTAAATACATGTATTGGAGTCGGCCGCACCACCCACCGAATAGGTGTCAGCTGTGTGCGGACAGAAATCATCCAGGGCTCCATAAAGGCCCCTTGAGTCACGTTTGCATCACGCCTCCCCACAGCGCATGCATGATGTGACGTCATACGCATGTACTGTGGAGTGATGCATGCGCATCCCACCGGCACGGATGTGTCTCCAGGAAGACACAAAGCGGTCGCCCTGGGAACAGGTGGGAGTGGCAAGTATAGATTACACGACATGTCACTCCTTAAGAGTGCTCTGTGGGGACGTCTTTGCCGTGCCGGGCACACGTGATTACACCACATTGAATAGCAACAGGGAACCTGCCAATGCCCTTTACGAAGATTGAGGGAATTAATGTACCTCATGGACCCCAAAACGCACAGGGCAGAGCTTAGTGGTGACTTCATCGCATCAGCTCCACAAGCTGCAAAGTTTAGCGGTATTTATATGTGCTTTTCATTGTCATTTAAGTGGTAACATTATATATATATATATATATATTTATATATTTCTGGTTGTGGCCCTATGACAGAGACAAATGTGGATCACATAAGCACGTGACAAGACTTACAACATAAATAGACCTGAAGTGTGCCTTGGTCTTCTGGTCAGTATGCCAAGAAAAGGGGGCACACCCAAGATAAGTAATGGGTGATTATGGAGAAGGATGTGCTGAGAAGTGCCCTGAAAAAGGGAAAGGGAGGGAGGGTATTGCGCACTGGATCCGACAAGGAGCATGGGCGGATGGGCTGCTTTAATACCCCCTGGGCTCCTCTCATAAATTCAGGCCACCATACTGGCCTTCTTATTTTTGGTCGTGGCCCTATGACCGAGACAAATGTGCATCACATAAACATGTGACCAGACTTACAACATAAATAGGCCTGAAGTGTGCCTTGGTCGTTTGGTCGGTATGCGAAGAAAAGGGGGCAAAAATACTGAGATAAGGGAATAACTCTATTGGTTCTGTCATTATTGAGCAAGCTTGGTGAAGGCCTGTGCCATTGTGTTGCGTTTGTTAAAATATGATTTTTTTAACTTAATCAGACATAACATTACATGGGACAATAGTGGTTGGTCATAGATTTTTTGTCAGGTTTTGGCTTGAGTAGATTTCTCAAACAAATGCTGCTGCATACAATGGGTACGTAGATACCATTGTTATATTAAATTGCCAGTTTCAACAGTCCAGTGTTTACACAGCTACAGTAAACAGATATGTTTTCTGTTGTTTGGTAACTATGGTAAACAGCCCGACACATAAAAAGGGAGATTCACAAACTGAACTCCATGAGCTGGCAAAACAATACAAACAAAGGTCTGGGGAGCCCCTATTGAGTTGGCTCCTACGCTTATGGGATGAAGGGGTGGACAATGTTGTTTTATCCAGTAAGGAAGCAGTGGCTATGGGAGTGTTAACCCATGATCCACAATTGTGTCAGGCAATGAGAAAAGCCTGAGAGTTTAGTGTGAATTTTTCACTGTTAGACCTCGTGAGAGATGGAATAGTCCGATTATACGCTAGTCCTACTGACCTGGAAAATAGCTACTGTTGGAGATCAATAGGAGAGGGTATTTTCAGGTTACGTGAAATGGGTTGTATAACCGGATAAAATATGTTTCCAGAATAGATGGGTCCAGATATGGAACCCTTTACGTTTGCTCTGCGATCTAAGCTGATGAAGTCTGCGCCATTTAATCTCAGGGCTCCATTATTGTCCTTGATGGGAGGCCTGGGATTAAACAGCAAGATTCATGAAGCCACTACCCTTTTAAGCCAGTTGGGGGAGCTAGAGGAGACTAAAACAAAACCTGTAAGGGCAGTAGATAAGGTCAAGGCCAGACAGGAAGAATACAAGCAGAAAAGAACAGAGAAGAAAGGGAATGGGGTAGAGGAGACAGGAGGTGAAGAGAAAACCAGGCTAGTTATTTCTAGGAAAGAAATGTGGGTGGACCTATTAAAGGTAGGGGTACCTAAATATGAGATAGATGGCATTTCTACTGCAGAAATGCTGAAGAGGTGGAAACATTTAGTAGGGAAAACTGTCAGGGTTAAAAACACTACTCCTAGTGAAGATAACATCAGCTTAGACTTAGAGAAAACAGAACAGACCCCTCCTGTTAGCCCCAAACCAATTCCCAAAACTAAACATGAACCCAAACCCAAATCCCTTTATCCTGGGGAGGAGTTAGAGAAAATCAGAAAAGGGGATTGGGAGGTTCCTTATCCTTTATGAAGGGAAAGTGAGTCTCCTGTTGTCATGGATCTGCCACCTAGGGGTTAAAATAGTGCAGACTGATTTCAGTGATTGGCAACAGGCTGCCTTATTTAAAGTGGGGTTCCACCCAAAAAACAAAAATACCTGAAAAATTCTAAAAAAAATCCCAAAAAAATATTTGTATATATTTTTTTTTACTTACCTCTAAATGCCTGTTGCTAGGTGGTCCCTCGTAGTCTGCCTCTTCCTTTGCCTGGGCTGGTGACATCACTTCCCCCTCGGCACAGGAAGGGCTCGGGCTCTGCTCCCTCCCTCCTGTCAATCATCTGGGACCCATTACAGGTCCCAGGTGATTGAGCGGCCAATCACGGCGCCCGATGAGCGGAGGGGGGGACGAGCAGGGCTTCGATCCCTCGCATCACTGGACCCTGGGACAGGTAAGTGTGAAATTAAAAGTCAGCAGCTGCAGTATTTGTAGCTGCTGACTTTTAATTTTTTTTTTTTAATGGACCCCCTGGGTGGAACTCCTCTTTAAACACCTCAGCAGCACTGTGTCTTTGCTGTCTGATCTGCAGCTCATATCTGTTCCCGTGACTTCCTGTGATCCGATCTGTTTCCTGTGTTTGACCCGGCTTGTTTGACTACGATTAATCTCTGTTATCCTGACCCTGGCCTGCCTTGTAACCACGCTCAGCTCTACACTACTTGATATCCTGTTGCCGAACTTTGCCTGTATCCTGACCATTCTCTGCTTGTCGTCTATATCTACATGTGATCATCTGTTACCAAACCCGGCTTGTCTGACTACGTATTCAGTGTCTCCCCAGCTCTGCACTTACCAGCCTGCTTCCGGTTTCCTGCTGCACCAGCTGAACTGACAAGACCAAAGACGAACCAGGTGCCCATACACCATCAGGCTCTTGCGGCCACCCTTGAGCCGGGGTTGTATGAGAAAGCCTTTCCACTGCATGTCAGTCTCATCCGGCAGGTACGTTGATAGGGTTAGGGATTTGATTCAGAGTTCTTACTAATGCCTACGTGTAAAACTAATGCCTACGTGTAATTCTGTTGATGAAAATAATAATCTTAGCCTGCTTTGCAGCTGCTATGTAATTAACCTTTATTTGCCGACACATATTCTCGATGAAACAGTTTTTATTGTATCCTTTTATTGCTGATAAGGAATTATCTGTTGGAAACACCTCTTTATTAGTCGAAATGTAAACTGAACTTCGATATTTACGTCATGTAACAAAAACCTTATAAATAATATCAATAAAACAGGACAGTTATCTCTCACTACGGGCTTTCATAGACCGTGGAACGAGACACAGACATTTTGAGTCCGTGTTTATTCCTTTAAGGTTTAAGATTTGACAAAGCAATATAAACATAAAGTGACTTATTTAGAAGTCACATCTAACATTTTGGCGCCCGAATAGCAGGGACCACCAGGACGCTACAAGAGGTGGCTGAGCTACGCTGACGGAACAGACGGACTGGCACTCCGGGAACCACAGATCAAATACCTGGCCAGGTAAGAAAAAGCTTTATTTTTCTTATATTCTGTGCTCCCCTGATTTGTGCCTATCCGTTCTGTCAGTTATGGTTCTCCTGGTTTTAAAACACCAGCCTCTGTAGTGGTGAGTCTAGAATTTACTGCATATTGTGGTTTATATTGCTGGACTTATTTGTTGTTTTGTTGTCTGTCTTGTCTGTCTTGTTGAGAAAGTGAATGAGCCTTGCCTAGGTTGGTATGAATTGAAAGAATATCATCCCAATGAGCAGTAGAATGCGTCCTTAACCTCGCAAGAGGACTTTGGGGGTCTGCCGCTTAAGTTTGATATTCAATTTAGTTCATAAACCATAGACGGGTTGAAAGTATAAGCCCTGTCTGCTCCATAAAGCAGGGATAAGAGTGTATGAGAGGGATTCCCAGATACGGGGAGGGTAATGAGGTCTCCAAAAAGCCCGGAGATCTAGTCGGATACCTGGTCACTTTAAGGAATGCTTGTATATGTTGTAGTCGTCAGTCTGATCATAAAATTTTGTCAGTTGGCTAGCATATAAAGTAATTCGGTTTCAAGAATCTCATATAGGAGAGGTTTTTAGTATTCTGGCATCCTAGGAGGAAAAGGCAACGAGGAACTAGTGTAACTTGGTTAAGTGGTTTATATTGTACACTAAGTGTCCCACACGCTACCTAGGCTGGACTGTCAGAATGGGCCAGAGGAACACAAAACCCCGTCAGGGAATTGTAGCACACTACACAGTGCCACAGATAATTAAAAACATCTGTGGGGAAGATGAAGCGCGGGACTTAAAGGATGTCCTTCGTAAATTTAAGGTGAAAGGAGCAGCGGGTTTAGACCCGGAAGTATGGAGTGAAATAAAAAGGGACAGACAAGGAGAAGTGTTAGAGAAGCAATGGATGCGTCAGGTTCAATGCTTAATTAAGGTTTCAAATAGAGCAAAAGAAGAGGGGTGGAAATATAATCCAGATTGTAATGGTTGGGATATGAAAGATAGAAGAACAAAAAATGTGGAAACTTTAAGTAATATTACTTCAACCATCCCACCCCCATACACTGATACAGAGAGAAATTCACATAAATCAGGGTTATATCCTGTACTTGAGGGTAGAGGATGGGTTTGCCAGATTTGTGGATCACAAAACCCCGAATGGGCACAAGAATGTGTACATTGTGGGGCACAAAAACCTCACCCGCAACCTGTAGCACCGGTACACGTCGGCACACGGACTGTAACATTACCCAACCCCCAACACGGGGACGCACAGCATCCCAACGCGCCAGCCGTGATTAATCGTAACGTGGCCATACATACTTGGAAACCATGGTCAGCGGACACACTCATGGCTCTAATTCAGAATGCCCCTGACCCAGTAGCCAAACCGGCTGCTTTTAGTAGATTTGTGACTCAGTTAATGAATACACATAGAGCAACTTGGCAGGACGGGGAAGACTTGTGTAGACATAAAATGACTTTAACTATGTTCAATCAGTTTATGACAGAAATAGGTCCACATAGACCTCCAGAGGTAGCTGATGGAGACGGCAATCTGGCAGCCGGACATGTTAGACATATAGACTCACGAGCGCCCTTTCTTGTAAGATTAGAAGCTTTTTGTCAGGCAAAACAGCAAGAGAGAGGATCCACGTCACCCATGAAACAACTGCCAGGACAGACAGTATCAGACTTTTACTTATCAATGGAAAGTATGATGGCAGATGAGGGAATGGATTTAGCACTGCCAATTACAATCCGAACTTTCAACAGGCAGTTTATGGAAGGGTTGATTCCACAGATAAGTGAAAGACTGAAAGCCTGCACACCAGAGTGGAGGGCAACTAGAGATAGAGGGTCATTGTTACAAAAAGCACAAGGTATAGAAGCAGATTTAGCAGAAAACAAAAGTCGAAAACACCCGGCAATTAATACGGTTGTAGATCCCCAAGACCCAAGCAGAGGTTCCTATCGCAAACCTCTTACTTGTTATTACTGTAACAAGACTGGCCACATCAGACGCCACTGCAGAAAGAGAATAAGGGATGAAGGAAAGGAGGGTGTTGATTACCCAGTTAATCAGAGGAGGAACTGGCCCAGGGACAACAATAATGGTGAAGTCAGACGGCAGGGAGATGGTCCACGAGCATGACTCGCCCCAGTTTTGGAAAGATCCAAAACTAAGATGCTTAAGACTACTATAACGGTTGGTAATAAGAAGGTTTCTTGTTTAATTGACACAGGCGCTTCACGCTCGTTACTTTCTGATTCTGAATTACTCCCTGAGCAAGAGTCACCTGACACTTTATTAATAACTGGATATGATGGCATTTTAGCAGACGCCCCGCTCACAAAACCCTTAAAAGTTAAAATAGGGAACCATATGTTCCTTTCACGCTTTCTAGTATCTAGAGGAGCCCCCACTAACTTACTAGGAGCTGACATTTTACAGAAAATAGGAGCTAACATTACCTATCACCCCGATGGCACTGTCACCTTAGCTATAGGGGATGATCAAGAACACATGGAGATGTGTAATCTGATACAATACCTGGTGGAGGAATCTGAACTGTCCGGTCCACCACCTCCAGATTTGGATCAGGTCTTGTCCTCCCTTCCGGAAGAACTATGGGAAAAGCATCCAGCGGATGTTGGACTTTTGCCCGTACCTCCGGTTACCCTACAGCTGATTCCAGGAGCGGTGCTACCCCAACAAAAACAGTATCCACTCAGTGCACCCCAAGAGGCGGCCATTGAAATGCAGGTCCAATCCTTCTTAAAAAGTGGAGTTCTAAAAGAAGTAAAATCACCGGCAAATACTCCTTTGTACCCGGTCAAAAAGAAATCAGTAGCCGGTAGTCCGGTTAAGTATAGGATGGTCCAAGACCTCAGAGCAATCAACAAAATACTAGCCCCAATGACACCTTTAGTACCCAATCCACATACGTTACTGTCACAAATACCCTCAACTAGTATGTACTTTACGGTTATAGATTTAGCGAATGCTTTCTTTTCTGTCGCACTTGCTGAAGAATGCCAACTATGGTTCGCATTTTCAATAAAAAATCGGCAACTAACCTGGACACGCCTACCTCAGGGTATGGCGCATTCACCTACCTTGTATTCACAAGCATTGCAAACGGTGTTGGGAGAATGGGTACCACCAGATTCTTGTGTATTGCTACAATATGTGGATGACTTATTGTTATGCTGCCCGGACAAGGAAACTTGTTTGGATACCACCCTTAATTTGTTGCGATTTCTAGCAGAAAAAGGTTGCAAGGTTAATAGGAACAAATTACAAATGTGTCAGGAAAAGGTAATCTTTCTGGGACATTGTATATCACAGGGTACAAGACATCTCACTGAGGAGAGGGTTCAAGTGATAAAGGGAATGTTACCCCCACGGAATTTCAAACAATTGCGTATGTTTTTAGGTATTGTGTCATATTGTAGACAATGGATACCACATGCTAGCGCTTTGATGCAGCCATTATACGATTGTTTGAAAATTGTACCGTATGTGCTTACAGAAGTAGCTTATGAGTCATTTGTCACTTTAAAAAAGCTGTTGATTTCTGCCCCGGCCATTGGTATTCCTGATTATACTAAGAAATTCAATCTATACGTTGCTGAGATCACTGGACACGCCACAGGGGTACTGACACAGGCACATGTAAAACAAAGACCAATCGCTTACTTTTCAGCAGCACTAGATCCAGTGTCTAGAGGTTCACCGTCCTGTGTACGGGCGGTAGCTGCAGTGTCAATTATCATAGATAAGTCATCAGAGATTGTTCTAGACAATCCGGTTGTAGTGCATACCACACATGACATACATGCAATCTTGTCTCAGGTACAGCCCAAACACATTTCCATGGCTAGGCAATTGAGGCTACAGTGTACTTTACTTTTACCTCCAAATGTCACTTTTCAGCGCTGTACAACCTTAAATTTGGCCACCTTTTTGCCTCTTCTTCAGTCACCAGATTTGGCAAGGGGGAATAATAGTACTAGTGAGAAAGGAAATGGGGAACCTGACACTCTTTTGTTCCGAGAAGTAGGTGAACATGATTGTTTTCAGCTCATGGAACAGGAGACAATGGGATTCCCACACGTTACAGACACACCAATTTTAAACGCTGAGCACACTTTGTACATAGATGGCAGTAGGTTTGCTGATGACAAGGGTAAATATCACACAGGGTATGCCGTAGTGACTGATACGCAGGTGATTGACGCACAGCCCTTACCAGCCCACATGTCAGCACAAGAAGCAGAATTAAAAGCTTTAGAACAAGCCCTAGAATACTTAAAAGGACAAGAAGGGAATATTTACACTGACTCTGCCTACGCTTATGGTGTAGCGCACGATTATGGCCATATATGGAAGGCTAGAGGTTATCTGACAGCAGCAGGTACACCTGTAAAACATGGAGAAGGGATTAAGAGAGTCCTGAACAATCTTCAAAAGGTTAAGCGAGTGGCCATCATGAAGATAGCGGCACACACGAGCGCAAAAACAATTGAGGCAAAAGGAAATGCATTTGCAGATTTGACTGCAAAACAGGCAGCTCTAGGGGAAGGAAGCCCTGAGACCTTAGCAGCGGTAGAGGGGAGTATCCCAGAACCAACATGGCAGCAGCTGAGTAAATTACAGGAGCAAGCAGGGGAGAGCGAGAAAGATAAGTGGGTCAGAATGGGAGCAGCACCAGACCTTGACAATGTATGGAGGAAGGGGGCAAAATATGCCTGCCTGCCTCTCTGTACCCAGCAATGGCAGCGGCAGTTCACCTACCCACACACGTCAGTTCCAATTCCATGTATAGGATTGTGAACCAAGGATGGCTCGCCCCTGGATTCAGTAGTACTGCAAGAAACTACTGTGCAGCCTGCCAAATCTGTCTCCTGAATAATCCAGGACAGAGAGTAAAAACCCCACGTAAACACCAGGTCCGGGCCCAATACCCCTTCCAGAGACTGCAGATTGACTACATACAAATGCCTAAGAGCGGCCCCTTTGAGTTTGTTCTCGTGTGCATCGATTTATTCTCAGGTTGGCCTGAAGGTTATCCAGTAAAATCAGCTACAGCAAAAGCCACAGCAAAGAAACTGATCACTGAGTTAATACCTAGATTTGGTCTTCTTGAAACCATAGAATCAGATAGGGGAACACACTTTACAGGAGAAATCATGCAGAATGTAATGACCATGTTAGGGGTTCAACAAAGTTTTCACACCCCTTACCACCCACAGAGTTCAGGATCAGTGGAAAGAGTAAATGGGACAATAAAGTTAAAAATACAAAAGGCAATGCAAGAGTTAAACAAGCCATGGCCAGAATGTCTGCCTTTGGCTTTATTCTCTATAAGGTATACCCCTACAGGGAAAACAGGATTATCCCCATATGAAATACTTTTTGGGAATGCACCTAGATTAGGTTTATACTTTCCACAGAGTATGCAATTGCAATGTGATAGTTTGACTGCATATGTGATACAATTACAACAACGTCTAACCAAGATCCACAAAAGTGTGTATTCTTCTCTTCCAGACCCTAACTCAATAACAGGTACACATACGCTGCTACCAGGGGATTATGTATATGTAAAGAAACACACCAGAAAGTCATTGGAACCCAGGTTCGAAGGTCCTTATCAAGTACTCTTGACCACAGCCACTTCAGTAAAGCTGGAGGGAAAGCCAACCTGGATACACGCATCACACTGCAAGAAGCAACCTGAGAAAACGTCATCATGAAGTCTTTGCTTTTCTATAGTGTGTTTAAACTTGCCATTCTGCAAGTGTATGCTTGGACTCCTGGTATCAATGTACTTAATGTAAAAGAAACAATGACTTTTAAATGGAGTATAGATGATCCTAAAGTAGCAAATGTTTCGGGATACGAGATAAATAAGGATTATACTGTGGGTAATTATACTGTCAAAGGACATAGGCAACCGTTTCATGAAGATAAGGGTATAGCATGGATACAAGCAGACCCCCTCTCAGAAGTAACTATAACTTTCCAGTGGAATGATAATATGGGTTTTCCTTTTAACAATAGTAAGAATCATAGGTGCCATAAAATATCCCTTTCACAGACGTGGAAACAAGCCCGGGAACGGGTAGTGGGACAAATGTACCAAATACTAACAACAATGGCAGGGGGAGAGAATATATCAGAAGGGATGTTTAATCTGAAAGATATTACCGTTAATCAATCCAGTACTTTCCTCTGTGCATCTTGGTGGAGGGAAGAGAGAGTTGATGGGTGGTATTGGTATGCATCATCCTATGGGTTTCACATACAAATGGAGGAAGAAGTAACGCCAACAATTGAATCTTCCATATTAACACCCGTACCAAACACTTGTATAAATGTATCAACATCACAACAGAAAACAAAAATAAAATTCAATATCACCTTTCCCCCGATACCGGAGTGTAGGTATAAACGAGAATGGTACGACACACTATTGGGATTGACAGGTACAGGGATGGGAATTTTAAACTCGGTTGAGATAGAGGAAATGAACAACAGGTGGAAGCATGCAGGGGGACACATAGCTGACAGCTTGACTATTACAAGTAAATGGTTACCCACCACTTTTGAAACCCAACTGCAAGAAATACCCATATTACAATTTTTGGGAGGGTTAATAAATCACACGATAGGAGCAGAGCTTCAACTATGGAATCAAAGTCAACAATTTATAAATTTCACACAGTGCTCTTTTAACCTCTTATCCTATCATATACAAATAAATAGAGCCAGGACTGAACTACAGTTGGGAAATTATCATACCTGGATGAAATATTTTAAAGGTTTAACTGACGATGGTGTATGGTTCCAAGTAAAAGGGGATAAAATAGAATGTGAGGATAAATGGTGTGTAGGAAGGTTTGAGGCATATCGGGTAGAAGATGTAATGGAAATGTGTAAAATAGTGGTCATGCCACTAGTAATTAAAGATGAGTTTTGGTATCCAGAAATATATGGGAAATATGTAGATAAAGGAAACAGAACCCATGATTTAACTCTATGTGAAGGAACTAATAAGGGAATGGTGTGTGGCAGAAGTTCCCCAGTATATGAACCTTGCTTGTTAAAATATCAAACTAGCATATGCAAAATGCAAAGAACACCGATAAATGTGAACAATAGATTCATAGAAATAGGACCCCAGCATATTTGTATTATTACTAATGATAACCGCACCATGTCAGCGCTAAATAAATCGGCGCCGTTTGCGGGATGTATAAAGAAGATTAAAGTATTACAATGGGGTAACGACACATATCTTTTTGAACCAGACGCAGATAAGATATTTTCTTCAGTCTATGAGGTACATAATCTCACTGACACTACACCCTTTATAATTTCTTTAGACCCACTAAAACAGGTTTTGGAACAATCAGAGTTGTTAAGACAACACATAGAAACACTAGAACATACCCTACAGAATAACCTCGTATCCGCAATTATTGACAAAGGTAGACTAGTGCATCTTTCATCACAGATACAACAGGATACTGCACCACATTGGTGGGATATATTTAGTGGAATGTCTTCTACCGCAACCAGTACCTTTCACTGGTTGTTAAGTCCAATGGTAATTATTATTCTAATATTAATATCACTTACAATCACAAATATTTGTGTATACAGGAAAATAAATAGGAAAATTAGGAGAATAGACAGGGCATACTAATCAATGTGTATTGACATCACCCACTCCTACAAAACTCCTCTTCTTGAATTTAAGATGTTAGTAATACCTAGGGAGATGGGTTTTACCCCTCTGACAACTCGCGGTCAGGGAAAGCACTCTGGGGAAAACTGACTAGAACTTATTCATGAGGACCCAGGGGGAAGGAGAGGATGATGTCAAAGGGGGAAATTGATAGGGTTAGGGATTTGATTCAGAGTTCTTACTAATGCCTACGTGTAAAACTAATGCCTACGTGTAATTCTGTTGATGAAAATAATAATCTTAGCCTGCTTTGCAGCTGCTATGTAATTAACCTTTATTTGCCGACACATATTCTCGATGAAACTGTTTTTATTGTATCCTTTTATTGCTGATAAGGAATTATCTGTTGGAAACACCTCTTTATTAGTCGAAATGTAAACTGAACTTCGATATTTACGTCATGTAACAAAAACCTTATAAATAATATCAATAAAACAGGACAGTTATCTCTCACTACGGGCTTTCATAGACCGTGGAATGAGACACAGACATTTTGAGTCCGTGTTTATTCCTTTAAGGTTTAAGATTTGACAAAGCAATATAAACATAAAGTGACTTATTTAGAAGTCACATCTAACAACGTAACAGTATCAGACAGCCATGTCTGAGCCTGCAAGTAGGAAGTCGGCCATGGATGACATCTATCAGCACCTTGCAGCCCTTACCCAAGCAGTCAAATCTCTAAAGGAGGGTTACACACAACTGGAACAACGTGTACAGACTCTAGCTACACCAGCAAGCACTGCTGCGCCTTCTGCCCCAGGGACTGCCACTGCAACAACCTCAGTGGTGATGTTGCCCCCTGAACCCAGAGTTCCAGCACCAGAGAGATTTTCAGGTGACCGGGGAAAATTTTGATCCTTCCGTAACGCATGTGAACTGTACTTCGCCCTGCAACCTCAAACTTTTTCCCTTGAAGCCACCAAAGTAGGATTCATCATATCACTGCTTCAGGGTGAGCCCCAGTCCTGGGCTCATCGGATGTTGGAGAAGAACGATGTATTGTTACCGTCTATGTCCGCTTTCTTCGGCGCGATGGCTGCATTATACGACGACCCGCAACGAACCACCACAGCAGAGGCTGCCCTTCATGCACTCCAGCAAGGCCGCAGAACGGCCGAAGATTATGTTATACACTTTAGACGCTGGAGTGCAGACACACAGTGGAATGACGCAGCTCTGCGACACCAGTTCCGCTTGGGGTTATCAGAAGGTTATCAGAAGGTCTGATAGATGAATTGGCACGAGTCCCAAATACCCTGGAGGCCCTTATCACACTGGCCATTCAAATTGATCGTCGGCTCCGTGAGCGATGATCCGAAAGATCAGCCCAGCAGCCACGTCTGGTCTGGATGATGCCCCGGATCCCAGCTCCTACCCACTCCACACCTGTTAGCTTCACTCTAGTTCAGCCAGCTCCTGTTACTACTGTCACAGAAGCACCGGAGCCTATGCAAGTCGGCATAATACGCCCCTCTCTGTCTCCGGAGGAACGCCTGCACCGACGACAGAACAACCTCTGCCTATACTGTGGGGAAGCGGGCCACTCTGTATGTTCTTGTCCAACCAAGACAAATAAGTGGTGGATATTTTCTTCAGTTAACAACTTTTCTTCATCTACCAATGCCACCAACCTAACCCTTCCCATCCCTTTCCAACTGCTAAAAAGAGAAGTGCCAGTCACCGCGATCATTGATTCCGGGGCCTGCAGTTGCTTCATCAATCTAACTTTTGCAACACAACATTGCATCCCCTTGGGACCTAAAGCACAAGGACTTTCTGTTTTTCTAGCCGACGGGTCGTGTATCAAATCCGGACCTGTGACCCAAAAGACATTTCCCTTACCCGTGTTGGCCTCCTCCCAACAGTAGGAAATCCTAAGCCTCGATGTAATCTCTTCCCCGCTATTCCCAGTTATTCTGGGCCTACCCTGGCAGCAGGCGCATAATCCACAAGTTGACTGGGCCACAGGGAGAATCAACTTCCACTCAGCCTATTGCCAGCAACACTGCCTGCCAAGGTCCCCAGCTTCTTCTACAACACTACTTTGTGTGGACTCTGAGTCTGAGTTGTGGCAAGTCGTACCTGGACCCTACCATGAGTTCCTGGATGTCTTTAGTAAGCGAGGGGCTGACATTCTTCCCCCGCATAGGCCATACGACTGCCCAATTAAACTGCTTCCAGGGTCTGAAATCCCTTTCGGTAAAATCTTCCCCCTTGCTGAATGAGAAGAGGAGGCACTAAAAGAATATATCTAAGAAAACTTGAAAAAGGGGTTCATCCGACTCTCTACCTCCCCAGCAGGAGCAGGAATATTTTTTCGTTGAGAAAAAGGACCACTCCCTACGACCTTGTGTGGACTATCGGGAGCTCAACAAAATTACAGTTAAAAATCGGTATCCTCTCCCTCTAGTACCCAAACTATTTCAGAGATTAAGGTCGACAACAATTTTCACCAAACTAGATCTACGGGGGGGCCTACAATTTAGTCTGCATCCGTCAAGGGGATGAGTGGAAGACGGCCTTTCACACCCAATTCAGCCACTATGAATACCTGGTGATGCCCTTTGGACTATGCAATGCCCCGGCTACCTTTCAACACTTTGTCAATGACATATTCGGAGACTTCCTAGATATATTTTTGATTGTTTACCTAGATGACATCCTGATTTTTTCCATTTCTCTAGACTCTCATCGACGTCATGTCAAAAGGGTGCTGAGCCGGCTCCGCCAACACAGACTATACACTAAATGTGAAAAATGCGAGTTTTAACAAAGCAGCATCCAATTCCTGGGACTGATATTCTCACCTGAAGGCATCTAGATGGACTCTGAAAAGGTCTCTGCTATCTTAGACTGGCCTGCACCTACCGACAAGAAGGGGGTGCAGCGCTTTGTAGGATTTGCCAACTTTTACAGGAGGTTCATTAGGGGCTTCTCCGCTATCATAACCCCTATCACACAGCTGACTAAACAGAACCTCCGCTTCCATTGGACACCCGAGGCACAAGCCACATTTGATACCTTGAAGGGACTGTTTACCTCAGCACCTGTTCTTGGTCACCCAGACCCGTCTCTGCCGTATACACTAGAAATAGACGCATCTGAAGTCGCTATTGGAGCAGTCATCTCCCAACGCCAAGGCCCTAAGGATCTGATGCATTCAGTAGCCTTTTTCTCCCACAGGCTCTCTCCAGCAGAGAGAAACTATGACGTTGGGGACCGAGAATTACTGGCCATAAAGGCGGCTTTAGAAGAGTGGAGGTACCTCCTGGAGGGAGCAACGAATCCCATATTGGGCTATACTGACCACAAAAATCTTGAGTACCCAAGGGCTGCTAAACGCTAAAGCCATGTCAAGCACGTTGGGCCCTGTCCTTTTCCCGAATTGTGTTCCACATTACCTACCAGCCGGGCTCGAAGAATGTCAAACCAGATGCACTGTCTCGTATGTTTGATGACCCCAAGGAACCACCAGTGGCAGATACCATCTTGTCCGGAAATAACTTCTTACTTTTACAGGGCAACCTCCTCAACCGAATGAAGCAGGCTTCGACAGATGTTCCTAGCCCTCCAGGGGTCACCCTGACACTCCGGGAAGGATTGCTGTTTAAAGCAATATTGGGTTGAAAGAGAGGGCAGCAAGGGCCTCTCCAATTGGGTCCTGCCTCTTTCAGAAAGTTTAGGACTATTGTGGTACCAGAGGGATATAGACAAGGATATATATATAAAATCTTTTAGTTTATTAAGAAGTAAGACATTAAAAAGTCCAAATAAGGACACAATATGAACAATGACATAATAACAAATAATGTTTACAGCAATGTTGACAAAGAAATTATGTTAGTAATGCCCGCATAGGTAGATGAAGGCAGGTTATTTAGTACTTGCGGACGTGACCTCTACAGTTTCGCGGTCAAGCCGCTTCTTCAGGAGGCGTCTTTAGTATATTTTCTACAGAGTGAAAAAATATCACCATTACAGGAAATAATAATAACTACATATTAAGATGAGAAGTATACAAATGTATAAATATACACAGTGTTAATATTGGAGAAAGTAATTATTGTTTAATGTTGCACTCACCAACCTTAGCCCACAAAGGGCTAGAACGACACTGTGAGACGCCCACAAAGGGCATTCCCCCGGGGGCGGGCAAGGGGGGCACTTTAGGAAATACTATTGTAAAGAATAAAAAATAAGATATGTAAATAGTTGTAAACTAGGGGTTCTTAAAGCGGGAGTGCCGCGAAAATTTTTTTTTTAGATGTCAGCAGCTGCAAATACTGCAGCTGATGACTTTTAAAATAAGGTCACTCACCTGTCCCGGGGTCCAGCGATGTCGGCACCCGAGACCGAACTGTCCCTCAATCCTCGGGTGCTGCCGCCGCCATTCTCTGTGAGGGAATCAGGAAGTGAAGCGTTGCGGCTTCACTTCCTGATTCCCTACTGCGCATGCGCGAGTCGTGCTGCGCTTTCTCAATGGTCCCTGCTATCTCCTGGGACCTGTGTCTTTCCCAGGAGACAGCCGGGGAGTGAGGGATGGGGCGTGACTCCCATGGGAGTCTATTCCCAGAAAGTGGGTGCAGATACCTGTCTTAGACAGGTATCTGCACTCCCCTTCCCCCTGAAAGGTGCCAACTGTGACACCGGAGGGGGGGAGGAATCCGATGAGCGGAAGTTCCACTTTTGGTTGGAACTCCGCTTTAAGTAGGAGAACCACCTAGGTGCGTGAAGTAAAGATGAGAATGGTGGAGGAAGGGGGGGGGAGAAGAGGAAGAGGAAAGGAAGGAAAAAAGATGGAAAGAAAGGGAAGGAAAGGGAAGCAAGACACTGGGACGGAAAAAGAAAAGGGGGGGGGACAGGGAGGAGGGGAATGGGAGGGGGGGAATGGGAGGGGGGAAAAGAGAGGGGGGGAAAGGGGGGGGAAGGGAAAAAGGGAGAAAGGAAGGGGGAAAGAAATGGAAGGAGGGGGGGAAGGGGGAAGGGGGGGGGGAAACGCAGGTGGGAAGAAAAGAAAAAGAAAAAAGAGAAAGGGGAATTGGAAGAGGATAGGGAAGGGAAACAAGAAAAGATAAACGGAGGGGACCCCGCCACCTGAATGAAGATGGTATACATAAGAAAACTTTGGGAGGTTTTTTATATAAATGTACCCACCGTTGCTGTGATGTTAAAGTTTTAGCAGACTCGATGACTATCCACACCCAGTAAATGGTAAGGAAACAGTAGCCGTTTAAACCAGGCAATTCATGCCATCACAGGAAGCCTTTAAGGATAAACATATAGCATAATGTTTGTGTCAGGGTTTGCTGAACAGATTTTTTCACAAGGAAAAAATGCTTCCAAGTATGTAGAAGAGGGTAGCTAGATAGAAATGTAAAAAAAGGGGGGGAGAAAAAATACATGGTAATGTCCCCCCCATGTGGCGGTTACTTACGGGCTTCCAAACGGGGATGGTGGTCAGCTGGGTGTGTGCCTCTCGTGGCAGACATGAAAGTCTGCTGCCTTAAATGCCCCCTACCCGGAAGTTCAGCGGCGCTGAAAACGTCAGCCGCCGCCGTTTCCGGGTCCGGCTCCCCTCTACTGTGCATGCGCGAGGAGTAATCCAGCGCAGGCGCGTAGCTCCACAATACTTGATGCTGCAGCGTCAGTCTGGAGAAGCAATAGCTGGGCTCCAAGGGGCCCCGCCCACTGCCAGAGAGTCGTAAGCCCGCCGTACGGGGGAGAATGAACTCCTCACGTCGCTCAAAAGGGGGAAGCAAATGCATAGACACGGATTAGTTAATAATTACAACCAACAAATCAATGACAGGGATGCACTTCAACTAGCCCGGGAGCAAGCCTTACTCGCCGGCAGGGATGTGCACCAGTCTGCCCAACAAAAAGAAAAACATGTACATTAAATAAACATGACAGTGGTTACAATGCATGTAAATTATAAAATGCTTATGGTATGCCAAATATACAACTATAGAAAAATTGTAAACACATTGTGCAAAGGACAGTGTGTGAAGAATCTACTCACAGGCAGTCATGAATGGAGCCTGGTTTTACAAATAAAGCAAATAGGGATGGGACGCAGATGGAGTATATACATGACCCAAAAAGGTAAACATAGTATGGAAGGGGATGTTATGCATTGAGTTCAATAGGTGTAAAACAGCTATGAAGCGGACACCTGAGGAGAGCTACAGCAGAGACTGGTGGACATATCTATGAATCAATCAAGGAAATATTTGTAGGTGTGTGCCTCATTGATACCGGGTGGAATCAAGGCATTGAGTCGCTCAATCCAGAGTGATTCTCGTTTTAAAATTTGGCGATCCCAGTTGCCCCCTCTGGGGTCTTCAGGGATGACTTCCAATACGGTGAATCTAATGTAATCAAAGTTAAAGCGATGGCGAATGCCAATATGGTGGCCCACCGTGGTGAGCTTGCCATTGGTGGAGGCATATAAATGGTCCCCCAGTCTCTGCCGTAGCTCTCCGATAGTTTTACCTACATAAAAAGCGCTGCATGCGCAGGTCATGAGATAGATAACACCTCGAGTGCCACAATGGGCTGAGTGTTTTGGGAAAAACATCTCGCCATTTGGGAGTACAATCTGTTGTCCCTCTTGGATCCAGGGGCAGTGTGGACAGTTACCACACTTAAAGGTGCCTCTGGGTTCTCTTGTGCCAGATGTGGGGGTTTTGTAGTGACTGTGAGTGAGCCTGTCCCTCAAGGAAGTGGCCCTCCTAAAGACCAAGTCAGGGGTTGGCTTAATGTATTTTCTAAGCGTGTGGTGATCAGTCAAAATATGCCAATGACTAGATAATATATTACGTAACTGATGGTGGTGGGTGGAAAATTTGGTGATGATTTTGGTCGTATAAGGTTTTTTAGGGTGTGAGAGACCGAAAAGTAGTGTTTGTCGATCTTGGGCTGAGGCCCTGTTAAAGGCTTTCCTCAGAATGGTACGGCTATAGCCTCTGGCCAGAAGGCGTGTACATAGAGCATTAGCTTGTCTATGGAAGTCCCCGTCCTCTGTGCAGTTCCTTCTTATTCTCAAATATTGAGTATAAGGGATACTGCGAATCAGGGGACGGGGAAGTGAGCTGGATGCATGCAACAGCGTGTTGCCTGCTGTGGGTTTACGGTATAAATCTGTAGTTAATTGTCCAGCGGAATTTTTAATAATCTGTACATCTAGAAAGGAAATGCTCTGGATATCATAAGTGAAGGTAAAATGGAGATTGAAATGATTAGTATTTAACCTTTCAATAAATGCTTTTAAATGTTGCTCTGTACCTGTCCAAATGACCAGTAGGTCGTCAATGAACCTATACTAGCCCAGGACATGGTTCAAGAAGGGTTCCATTAGTTCATCACCAAAGACAGACTGTTCCCAACCACCCAGAAATAAATTGGCATAGGAAGGGGCACAAGATGTGCCCATTGCGACGAGTTGGGTTTGGAGATACATTTGGTCCATCAACAAAAAGTAGTTTTTGGTGAGAATAAATTCCAAAAGTTTTAGAATAAAGGTATTGGTAGGCCAGGTGTGGTGATCCTGTTCCATGAGGAAGGATCCAGCCATCCGGACGCCCTGCTCGTGGGGGATGCTTGAGTACAAGGCCTCAACATCAACAGCCACGAGGAGGGCGTCCGGAGGGACTTGGACTCCCTCAATATGTTTTAAAAGGTCAGTAGTGTCCCGAATGTAGGATGGTAGTCTCAATACATTAGGTAATAAAAAGGTATCGACCAGTTTACTCGCATTCTCTGTTGAACCTTTACCTGAGACGATAGGTCGACCAGGGGGTGCAGGGGGTGCAGAGAGGTTCTTGTGAATTTTAGGTAACGCATAAAACGTCGGGGTTCGCGGAAATTGTACATTGATGAATTTATAGGTATCCTCGTCGATGAGGCCCTCAAGGAAGGCCCCACGATGAGTCCTCTGAATTCATTAATGGTTTTCTGGATAAAAGTGCTATCAGTGGGTGAATACCAGTTGGAGTTGGAGAGAATCTTGAGACACATAGTTTGGTACTGATGATGGGTCATCAGCACCAGGTTACCACCTTTGTCTGATTGCTTTATAATGAGGTCAGTATTTTTTTGAAGTTTGATAACCGCCCTAGACTGTTGCTGGGTCAAATTAGAAGGTAGTGTTTGCCATTGCTCTTTCTTGAGGGACAGGATACACTCGTGTAGAAAGGCCCATATAGATGGGCATGTCATTAGGTCAGGAAAAGCTCTAGATTTCGTTTTTAAACTAAGTTTGGGATTAGGATGTCGTGGAGTGAAAGTAATGTCAGTTTGATTAGAGGGGAGGGAGTCAGAAATGCCATCAGAGGCATTTGACTCTACTTCTCCTTCGTCAAAGAGTAACATGAGATCCCGCAGTGCTCTAGATTCAGCTATGGTAAAGTTTTTCGTTTTTTCTGCCAATTCTTTTTCCAAATTAACGTGTTTTCGGTCTTGGTAAAAAATGTAGTTAAAAGCTAATTTTCTAGCAAATAAGTAAAGATCTTTAATTGTCTCATAGATGTCAATTGACTCCGAGGGGCAGAAGCCCAGTCCCAATTGGAGAACTCGTTCCTCCTCTGGGGTCATTTGGTAAGGTGTTAAGTTGATTATGTTAGGAGGATAGGGATTTTTCCCATCTTTTAGTGTGACTAGTTGTGAGACATGCTTGGAACCGGAGTTTTTTGCACAAACGTGTCCAGATTGCCCTGTCTGGTGGGTTCTGGAGTTGCCTGTACTAAAAAAACAGGTTGTGATAGAAGTGTCTGTATATTGGGTTGTAAGAGGTTAGGGATGATGTTGTGTAGGGTAGGTTGGAGAGGGCCCTCTTGAGGGGTCTGTCCACCTAGCCTCTGTGTTTGTGGTGTTTTCAATGCTTTACCGTGTTGTTTTCCTTTTTTGGGGTGTTTAATAGTTGGATTCTCGCCTGTGAGGGACCTTTTCCAGGGAATACTTGGTGCTCGTGAAATGGTGGATCGTGTTTTGACCTGTGAAGATAGGGAAGATATAGATGAGTCAGATTCCGTACAGTCTGTTGCTGTAAGGGTTGGAGGTTTCCGGCTATTTCTCTTATTTTTTCTGGAATGTGGTTTTCCGGACCACTTGTACGCATACCCCTCCGAAAACGCCAATTTATCCTGGAAGAATTTTCTTTGTTTTTTAGTGATAATGTCCTTATTAAGGTTTTCCAATTTATCTCGTACCTCCTTCCACTTGCTTGTGAAGGGGGTCGAGTCTTTTATATTGGGAAATTGATTTAGCAGTCTATCTATTTCACCATCCAAGATCGTCATGTCTGTTCGATATTGAATGGTGAGTTTTTGCATTAGTTCTATGCTACAGTTAGTTAGGATGTCCTCCCAAGACTTCCTAAAGTCCGGGGAGGGGTCCTTAATTGTTGGAAACATTTGAATCCGGAGCCCTAGAGGACAGACTTTTTCTGTGATGTAAGATTCAAAATATTGAATGTGCCAGTACAGATGAGATTTTTTCTTTAGGAGATTAAACATCCTATCTATGAACGTTTTTGTTTCGTCCTCTGACTGTTGGTTTGCCAAGCAGCCTGCTTGTATGGTAGACATAAAATCCCCCCAAGCTGTGCCCAGGACATCCATTGCCTAAAATTGCAGCAACCAGGGCAAAGCCCTGACTGGAAGTGAGAAGAATTCAATCAATTGGTTTAAAGATTGGCTACCCAGAAGCAAGTAAATCTAATTTTAGTATACAGGGAAAGCAAGTAGAATAGTGGCCAGTGAGGGAAAAAGAGAGTTTGATCCAGGGATCAGGGTGTGTTATCCACCCAACATGTATAATAATCAAATGTATGCCACCAAGTTAGAAAAAAAGGGGTGTTTTATCGTTAATAGGTACCATCATCCTTTGAATGTATAAAGCAATATTGGGTTGAAAGAGGGCAGCAAGGGCCTCTCCAATTGGGTCCTGCCTCTTTCAGACAGTTTAGGACTATTGTGGTACCAGAGGGATATAGACAAGGATATATATAAAATCTTTTAGTTTATTAAGAAGTAAGACATTAAAAAGTCCAAATAAGGACACAATATGAACAATGACATAATAACAAATAATGTTTACAGCAATGTTGACAAAGAAATTATGTTAGTAATGCCCGCACAGGTAGATGAAGGCAGGTTATTTAGTACTTGCGGACGTGACCTCTACAGTTTCGCGGTCAAGCCGCTTCTACAGGAGGCGTCTTTAGTACATTTTCTACAGAGTGAAAAAATATCAACATTACAGGAAATAATAATAACTACATATTAAGATGAGAAGTATACAAATGTATAAATATACACAGTGTTAATATTGGAGAAAGTAATCATTGTTTAATGTTGCACTCACCAACCTTAGCCCACAAAGGGCTAGAACGACACTGTGAGATGCCCACAACGGGCGTTCCCCCGGGGGCGGGCAAGGGGGGCACTTTAGGAAATACTATTGTAAAGAATAAAAAATAAGATATGTAAATAGTTGTAAACTAGGGATTCTTAAGTAGGAGAACCACCTAGGTGTGTGAAGTAAAGATGAGAATGGTGGAGGATGGGGGGGGGGAAAGAAGAGGAAGAGGAAAGGAAAAAAGATGGAAAAAAAGGGAAGGAAAGGGAAGCAAGACACTGGGACAGAAAAAGAAAATGGGGGGGGAACAGGGAGGGGGGGGACAGGGAGGGAGGGGGGGGGGGGAGGAACAGGGAGGGAGGGGGGAAGGGGAGGGGGGAAAGGGGGGAAGGGGGGGAAGGAAAAAGGGGGGAAAGGAAGGGGGAAAGAACTGGAAGGGGGGGAGGTTTGGGGGGGGGACGCAGGGGGGAAGAAAAGAAAAAGAAAAAAGAGAAAGGGGGATTGGAAGAGGATAGGGAAGGGAAACAAGAAAAGATAAATGGAGGGGACCCCGCCACCTGAATGAAGATGGTATACATAAGAAAACTTTGGGAGGTTTTTTATATAAATGTACCCACCGTTGCTGTGATGTTAAAGTTTTAGCAGAATCGATGACTATCCACACCCAGAGTAAATGGTAAGGAAACAGTAGCCATTTAAACCAGGCAATTCATGCCATCACAGGAAGCCTTTAAGGATAAACATATAGCATAATGTTTGTTTTAGGGTTTGCTGAACAGATTTTTTCACAAGGAAAAAATGCTTCCAAGTATGTAGAAGAGGGTAGCTAGATAGAAATGTAAAAAAGGGGGGGGGAATACATGGTAATGTCCCCCCATGTGGCGGTTACTTACGGGCTTCCAAACGGGGATGGTGGTCAGCTGGGTGTGTGCCTCTCGTGGCAGACAGGAAAGTCTGCTGCCTTAAATGCCCCCTACCCGGAAGTTCAGCGGCACTGAAAACGTCAGCCGCCGCCGTTTCCGTGTCCGGCTCCCCTCTACTGCGCATGCGCAAGGAGTAATCCAGCACAGGCGCGTAGCTCCACAATTCTTGACGCTGCAGCGTCAGACTGGAGAAGCTATAGTTGGGCTCCAAGGGGCCCCGCCCACTGCCGGAGAGTAGCAAGCACGGGGGAGAATGAACTCCTCACGTCGCTCAAAAGGGGGAAGCAAGTGCAAATGCATAGACACGGATTAGTTAATAATAATTACAACCAACAAATCAATGACAGGGATGCACTTCAACTAGCCCAGGAGCAAGCCTTACTCGCCGGTAGGGATGTGCACCAGTCTGCCCAACAAAAAGAAAAACATGTACAATAAATAAACATGACAGTGGTTACAATGCATGTAAATTATAAAATGCTTATGGTATGCCAAATACACAACTATAGAAAAATTGTAAACACATTGTGCAAAGGACAGTGTGTGAAGAATCTACTCACAGGCAGTCATGAATGGAGCCTGGTTTTACAAATAAAGGAAATAGGGATGGGACGCAGATGGAGTATATACATGACCCAAAAAGGTAAACATAGTATGGAAGGGGATGTTATGCATTGAGTTCAATAGGTGTAAAACAGCTATGAAGCGGACACCTGAGGAGAGCTACAGCAGAGACTGGTGGACATATCTATGAATCAATCAAGGAAATATTTGTAGGTGTGTGCCTCATTGATACCGGGTGGAATCAAGGCATTGAGTCGCTCAATCCACAGTGATTCTCGTTTTAAAATTTGGCGATCCCAGTTGCCCCCTCTGGGGTCTTCAGGGACGACTTCCAATACGGTGAATCTAATGTAATCAAAGTTAAAGCGATGGTGAATGCCAATATGGCGGCCCACCGTGGTGAGCTTGCCATTGGTGGAGGCATATAAATGGTCCCCCAGTCTCTGCCGTAGCTCTCTGATAGTTTTACCTACATAAAAAGCGCTGCATGCGCAGGTCATGAGATAGATAACACCTCGAGTGCCACAGGGGGCTGAGTGTCTCATCTATGAGACAATTAAAGATCTTTACTTATTTGCTAGAAAATTAACTTTTAACTACATTTTTTACCAAGACCGAAAACGCGTTACTTTGGAAAAAGAATTGGCAGAAAAAACGAAAAACTTTACCATAGCTGAATCTAGAGCACTGCGGGATATCATGTTACTCTTTGACGAAGGAGAAGTAGAGTCAAATGCCTCTGATGGCATTTCTGACTCCCTCCCCTCTAATCAAACTGACATTACTTTCACTCCACAACATCCTAATCCCAAACTTAGTTTAAAAACGAAATCTAGAGCTTTTCCTGACCTAATGACATGCCCATCTATATGGGCCTTTCTACACGAGTGTATCCTGTCCCTCAAGAAAGAGCAATGGCAAACACTACCTTCTAATTTGACCCAGCAACAGTCTAGGGCGGTTATCAAACTTCAAAAAAATACTGACCTCATTATAAAGCAATCAGACAAAGGTGGTAACCTGGTGCTGATGACCCATCATCAGTACCAAACTATGTGTCTCAAGATTCTCTCCAACTGGTATTCACCCACTGATAGCACTTTTATCCAGAAAACCATTGATGAATTCAGAGGACTCATTGGTGGGGCCTTCCTTGAGGGCCTCATCGACGAGGATACCTATAAATTCATCAATGTACAATTTCCGCGAACCCCGTCATTTTATGCGTTACCTAAAATTCACAAGAACCTCTCTGCACCCCCTGGTCGACCTATCGTCTCAGGTAAAGGTTCATTAACAGAGAATGCGAGTAAACTGGTCGATACCTTTTTATTACCTCATGTATTGAGACTACCATCCTACATTCGGGACACTACCGACCTTTTAAAACATATTGAGGGAGTCCAAGTCCCTCCGGACGCCCTCCTCGTGGCTGTTGATGTTGAGGCCTTGTACTCAAGCATCCCCCACGAGCAGGGCATCCGGATGGCTGGCTCCTTCCTCATGGAACAGGATCACCACACCTGGCCTACCAATACCTTTATTCTAAAACTTTTAGAATTTATTCTCACCAAAAACGACTTTTTGTTGATGGACCAAATGTATCTCCAAACCCAACGCGTTGCAATGGGCACATCTTGTGCCCCTTCCTATGCCAATTTATTTCTGAGTGGTTGGGAACGGTCTGTCTTTGGTGATGAACTAATGGAACCCTTCTTGAACCATGTCCTGGGCTGGTATAGGTTCATTGATGACCTACTGGTCATTTGGACAGGTACAGAGCAACATTTAAAAGCATTTATTGAAAGGTTAAATATTAATCATTTCAATCTCCATTTCACCTTCACTTATGATATCTAGAGCATTTCTAGATGTACAGATTATTAAAAATTCCGCTGGACAATTAACTACAGATTTATACCGTAAACCCACAGCAGGCAACACGCTGTTGCATGCGTCCAGCTCACATCCCCGTCCCCTGATTCGCAGTATCCCTTATACTCAATATTTGAGACTAAGAAGGAACTGCACAGAGGACGGGGACTTCCATAGACAAGCTAATGCTCTACGTACACACCTTCTGGCCAGAGGCTATAGCCGTACCATTCTGAGAAAAGCCTTTAACAGGGCCTCAGCCCAAGATCGACAAACACTACTTTTCGGTCTCTCACACCCTAAAAAACCTTATACGACCAAAATCATCACCAAATTTTCCACCCACCACCATCAGTTACGTAATATATTATCAAGTCATTGGCATATTTTGACTGATCACCACACGCTTAGAAAATACATTAAACCAACCCCTGACTTGGTCTTTAGGAGGGCCACTTCCTTGAGGGACAGGCTCACTCACAGTCACTACAAAACCCCCACATCTGGCCCAAGAGAACCCAGAGGCACCTTTAAGTGTGGTAACTGTCCACACTGCCCCTGGATCCAAGAGAGACAACAGATTGTACTCCCAAATGGCGAGATGTTTTTCCCAAAACACTCAACCCATTGTGGCACTTGAGGTGTTATCTATCTCATGACCTGCGCATGCAGCGCTTTTTATGTAGGTAAAACTATCAGAGAGCTACGGCAGAGACTGGGGGACCATTTATATGCCTCCACCAATGGCAAGCTCACCACGGTGGGCCGCCATATTGGCATTCACAATCACTTTAACATTGATTACATTAGATTCACCGTATTGGATGTCGTCCCTGAAGACCCCAGAGGGGGCAACTGGGATCGCCAAATTTTAAAACAAGAATCACTGTGGATTGAGCGACTCAATGCCTTGATTCCACCCGGTATCAATGAGGCACACACCTACAAATATTTCCTTGAAAGATTCATAGATATGTCCACCAGTCTCTGCTGTAGCTCTCCTCAGGTGTCCGCTTCATAGCTGTTTTATACCTATTGAACTCAATGCATAACATCCCCTTCCATACTATGTTTACCTTTTTTTTGGGTCATGTATATACTCCATCTGCGTCCCATCCCTATTTCCTTTATTTGTAAAACCAGGCTCCATTCATGACTGCCTGTGAGTAGATTCTTCACACACTGTCCTTTGCCCAATGTGTTTACAATTTTTCTATAGTTGTGTATTTGGCATACCATAAGCATTTTATAATTTACATGCATTGTAACCACTGTCATGTTTATTTAATGTACATGTTTTTCTTTTTGTTGGGCAGACTGGTGCACATCCCTGCCGGCGAGTAAGGCTTGCTCCCGGGCTAGTTGAAGTGCATCCCTGTCATTGATTTGTTGGTTGTAATTATTATTAACTAATCCGTGTCTATGCATTTGCACTTGCTTCCCCCTTTTGAGCGACGTGAGGAGTTCATTCTCCCCCGTACGGCAGGCTTGCGACTCTCCGGCAGTGGGCGGGGCCCCTTGGAGCCCAGCTATTGCTTCTCCAGACTGACGCTGCAGCGTCAAGAATTGTGGAGCTACGCGCCTGCGCTGGATTACTCCTCGCGCATGCGCTGTAGAGGGGAGCCAGACCCGGAAACGGCGGCGGCTGACGTTTTCAGCGCCGCTGAACTTCCGGGTAGGGGGCATTCAAGGCAGCAGACTTTCCTGTCTACCACGAGAGGCACACACCCAGCTGACCACCATCCCCGTTTGGAAGCCCGTAAGTAACCGCCACATGGGGGGGACATTACCATGTATTTCCCCCCCCCCCTTTTTACATTCCTATCTAGCTACCCTCTTCTACATACTTGGAAGCATGTTTTCCTTGTGAAAAAATCTGTTCAGCAAACCCTGACACAAACATTATGCTATATGTTTATCCTTAAAGGCTTCCTGTGATGGCATGAATTGCCTGGTTTAAATGGCTACTGTTTCCTTACCATTTACTCTGGGTGTGGATAGTCATCGAGTCTGCTAAAACTTTAATATCACAGCAACGGTGTGTAGATTTATATAAAAAAACCTCCCAAAGTTTTCTTATGTATACCATCTTCATTCAGGTGGCGGGGTCCCCTCCATTTATCTTTTCTTGTTTCCCTTCCCTATCCTCTTCCAATACCCCTTTCTCTTTTTTCTTTTTCTTTTCTTCCCCCTGCGTTCCCCCCCCCCCACCCCCAAACCTTTCCCCCCTCCCCCCCTCCTTCCAGTTCTTTCCCCCTTCCTTTCCCCCTTTTTCCCTCCGCCCCTTCCCCCCCTTTCCCCCCCTCCCTGTTCCTCCCCCCTTTTCTTTTTCCATCCCAGTGTCTTGCTTCCCTTTCCTTCCCTTTCTTTCCATCTTTTTTCCTTCCTTTCCTCTTCTCCCCCCCCCCCCCCTTCCTCCACCATTCTCATCTTTACTTCACGCACCTAGGTGGTTCTCCTACTTAAGAATCCCTAGTTTACAACTATTTACATATCTTATTTTTTATTCTTTACAATAGTATTTCCTAAAGTGCCCCCCTTGCCCGCCCCCGGGGGAACGCCGTTGTGGGCTTCTCACAGTGTCGTTCTAGCCCTTTGTGGGCTAAGGTTGGTGAGTGCAACATCAAAAAATGATTACTTTCTCCAATATTAACACTGTGTATATTTATACATTTGTATACTTCTCATCTTAATATGTAGTTATTATTATTTCCTGTAATGTTGATATTTTTTCACTCTGTAGAAAATGTACTAAAGACGCCTCCTGAAGAAGCGGCTTGACCGCGAAACTGTAGAGGTCACATCCGCAAGTACTAAATAACCTGCCTTCATCTACCTGTGCGGGCATTACTAACATAATTTCTTTGTCAACATTGCTGTAAACATTATTTGTTATTATGTCTTTGTTCATATTGTGTCCTTCTTTGGACTTTTTAATGTCTTACTTCTTAATAAACTAAAAGATTTTATATATATATCCTTGTCTATATCCCTCTGGTACCACAATAGTCCTAAACTTTCTGAAAGAGGCAGGACCCAATTGGAGAGGCCCTTGCTGCCCTCTCTTTCAACCCAATATTGCTTTATACATTCAAAGGTTGATGGTACCTATTAACGATAAAACACCCCTTTTTTTCTAACTTGGTGGCATACATTTGATTAAGGATTGCTGTTTAACGGAAGCAAGGTATTTGTGCCTGAATGTTTACGTATAACCATTTTCGGTCTGTGTCATGATCATCCCCCTTTCTCCTGAAACACACATTCTGGTGGCCAGACCTGGAAGAAACCTGTAAGAGATACGTGAATTCCTGTGCAATCTGCAACCGGAGCAAGGGTATAAAGAACCAGGCCTGGGGTCTACTTCGGCCACTGCCAGTCCCTGACAGACCATGGAGAATGATAGCCATGGATTTTGTTGTGGAACTTCCCCCATCAGAAGGATGCACAGCCATCTTCATGGCTTCACCTCTGAAGAGTACTCCCTCGGCCATGGAGACGGCTCAAGTGTTTATCAGAGAGATTGTTAGGCTTCATGGAGTCCCTATGAACATTGTCTCTAATCGGGGGTTCAGTTCACTTCCCGATTTTGGAAAAATCTGTGTGAAGCCCTTAAAATCGAAAGATCCTTGTCCTCCGCCTACCACCCCCAGACCAATGGACAGACAGAGAGGACCAATCAGACGTTGGAGCGGTATATCCGATGCTTCACCACTTTTGTCCAGGATGATTGGGTATCGCTGCTACCACTGGCGGAGTTCACCTATAATAATGCCACTCACTCAGCCACAGGTCAGACACCCTTCTTTGCAAATTAGGGTTTTTACCCATCCTTCTTGCCCGACTTTATTCCAGAGACCACAGTTCCTGCTGTGCAAGACACAGCGGATTTTCTCAACCGCAACAATAAATTGCTTCAAGAAGTGGTTACCAAGGCACAAGCAGCAAGCAAGATGGCTTTTGACAGGAAAAGAAGGGGTGAACTGATTCTCCACCCAGGAGACCAGGCATGGCTGTCTACTATGAATCTCAGGTTTGCATGTCCCTCAAAGAAACTGGCACCTAAATTTGTGGGACCATTCCCAGTCAAGAAGAAACTTAATGAGGTTGCTTATGAATTATCTTTACCTGATTCACTTAAGATACATCCTGTCTTCCATGTTTCTCTCTTGAAACCCACAGTCTCTGACTCTTTTCCAGATAGAGTATCCAGGCCACCGGAACCTGTGACCATCAATGGCGAAGAGGAGTACGAGGTACAAGCCATCATAGACTGTAGGAAGAGAAGGAATCAGGTACAGTACCTAGTTAAGTGGAAAGGTTATGGCCCAGAGGATAACCCTTGGGAGGCTGAACAGGATGTGCACGCCAGAGACTTAGTTAATGCCTTTTTTCGCAGTCATCCACAGAAGAGAGACCTGTTGGGCACCCGGAGGTTGCCTGTAAGAGGGGGGCAATGTCATGGATCTGCCACCTATAGGTTAAAAAAGTGCAGACTGATTTCAGTGATTGGCAACAGGCTGCCTTATTTAAACACCTCAGCAGCACTGTGTCTTTGCTGTCTGATCTGCAGCTCATACCTGTTCCCGTGACTTCCTGTTCCTGTGATCCGATCTGTTTCCTGTGTTTGACCCGGCTTGTTTGACTATGATTGATCTCTGTTATCCTGACCCCGGCCTGCCTTGTAACCACGCTCAGCTCTACACTGCTTGATATCCTGTTGCCGAACTTTGCCTGTATCCTGACCATTCTCTGCCTGTAGTCTATATCTACATCTGATCATCTGTGTGGAGCTGAAGTTACACTTTTGCAATGCAATCCTTCCCATCTCAAGCAGTACAGACTTCCTGGAGGCCACAAAGAAATTGGGGAGACTATTCAAGAACTGTTGAGAGTAGGGATCCTTAGACCTGCTGTAAGTCCTTTCTCGTTTCCGGTGTTCCCAGTAAAGAAACCTGATGAGACATATAGAATGACTATGGATTACAGAGATCTAAACAAAGTGGCACCTCCATTGAAGTCAGCTGTACCAGATATGATCTCAATTGTTGAAAAAATTGCTAAAGATGCAGGAGAATATCATGCTGTGATAGACCAGGCTAATGCTTTCTTTTCGATTTTGATAGACCCAGAGTGTCAAGACCAGTTTGCTATGGTGTGGGACGGCCGCCAGTACACTTTCACCCTGCTTCCTGAAGACTATGTTCATTCTTCAATGATTTGTCATGGACTGATTGCCCGAGATTTAAGTACCCTAAGTTTGAAACTCGCTGTGTTTCACTACATTGATGACATCATGATCTCTGGAACAAAAGAAGATGTAACTGAAGCACTGCACCTGCTGATACATCACATAGAGAACAGAGGGTGGGCTATCAACAAAGACAAAGTCCAAGAACCTGCCACAGAAGTGAAATTCCTGGAAATGATGTGGACTGGGCCGCAGAAGAAAATTCCAGAGACAGTTGTGCAAACTATCCAGGCTCTGTCGCCCCCTATTACCAAAGAGGAGGCACAGAAGTTCATTGGAGTTGTGGGGTTCTGGAGATCGTTCATCCCACATCTTGGACTGATTCTGAGGCCTATATATAATGTCACCAGAAAAAAAAGACTGAGTTCTCATGGGGTTCAGAACAGCGGACTGCATTCCTGGCTGCTAAAGAAGCTATTTTGCCAGAGCAGAACTGGGGCGTGGCCGAACGTGAGATGTGGAGTGAGAGGCGAGAGTGAGAGGACGTATGTGAGATCTCTCCCCACCTCCCCTCACCTCTCCCCCGATGGACGAAACTGATGGCAGCTGTTGAGCAGGCAGAGAGCGCTGAGGGAGCAAAGACTGGCCGAGCCTCCTTCTGGGAAGTGGAGAAGAGACGGTGAAGCGTGCACCACCGAAGAACGGCAAGTCACATTGAGGCATACCGGAACATCCCAAGTGGAGCCGAGAGATGCTGAGTAGGGATGAGCCGAACACCCCCCTGTTCGGTTCGCACCAGAACATGCGAACAGGAAAAAAGTTTGTTCAAACACGCGAACACCGTTAAAGTCTATGGGACACGAACATGAATAATCAAAAGTGCTAATTTTAAAGGCTTATATGCAAGTTATTGTCATAAAAAGTGTTTGGGGACCTGGGTCCTACCCCAGGAGACATGGATCAGTGCAATAAAAAGTTTTAAAAACGGCCGTTTTTTCAGGAGCAGTGATTTTAATAATGCTTAAAGTCAAACAATAAAAGTGTAATATCCCTTTAAATTTCGTAGCTGGGGGGTGTCTATAGTATGCCTGTAAAGGGGCGCATGTTTCCCGTGTTTAGAACAGTCTGACAGCAAAATGACATTTGGAAGGAAAAAAGCCATTTAAATCTACTCGCGGCTATTGCATTGCCGGTCCAACAATACACATAGAAGTTCATTGATAAAAACGGCATGGGAATTCCCCACAGGGGAACCCCGAACCAAAATTAAAAAAAAAAAAAAAAGACGTGGGGGTCCCTCTAAATTCCATACCAGGCCCTTCAGGTCTGGTATGGATATTAAGGGGAACCCCGCGCCAAAAAAAAAAAAAACGGCGTGGGGTCCCCCCAAAAATCCATACCAGACCCTTATCCGAGCACGCAACCTGGCAGGCCGCAGGAAAAGAGGGGGGGACGAGAGAGCGCCCCCCCTCCTGAACCGTACCAGGCCACATGCCCTCAACATTGGGAGGGTGCTTTGGGGTAGCCCCCCAAAACACCTTGTCCCCATGTTGATGAGGACAAGGGCCTCATCCCCACAACCCTGGCCGGTGGTTGTGGGGGTCTGCGGCCGGGGGGCTTATCGGAATCTGGAAGCCCCCTTTAACAAGGGGACCCCCAAATCTCGGCCCCCCCTGTGTGAAATGGTAAGCGGGTACTTGTACGCCTACCATTTCACTAAAAAACTGTCAAAAATGTTAAAAATGACAAGAGACAGTTTTTGACAATTCCTTTATTTAAATGCTTCTTCTTTCTTCTATCTTCCTTCATCTTTTTCTTCTTCTTCTGGCTCTTCTGGTTCTTCCTCCGGTGTTCTCGTCCAGCATCTCCTCCGCGGCGGCTTCTATCTTCTTCTCCTCAGGCCGCTCCGCACCCATGGCATGGGGGGAGGCTCCCGTTCTTCTCTTCTTCTCTTCTTCATTTTCTTCTCTGAGCTGCTCCGCATCCATGCTGGCATGGAGGGAGGCTCCCGCTGTGTGACGGCGTCTCCTCGTCTGACGGTTCTTAAATAATGGGGGGTGGGGCCACCCGGTGACCCCGCCCCCCTCTGACGCACGGGACATGACGGGACTTCCCTGTGGCATTCCCGTGATGTCACAGGGAAGTCCCGTCAAGTCACCGTGCGTCAGAGGGGGGCAGGGTCACCGGGTGGCCCCACCCCCCATTATTTAAGAACCGTCAGACGAGGAGACGCCGTCACACAGCGGGAGCCTCCCTCCATGCCAGCATGGATGCGGAGCAGCTCAGAGAAGAAAATGAAGAAGAGAAGAAGAGAAGAACGGGAGCCTCCCCCCATGCCATGGGTGCGGAGCGGCCTGAGGAGAAGAAGATAGAAGACGCCGCGGAGGAGATGCTGGACGAGAACACCGGAGGAAGAACCAGAAGAGCCAGAAGAAGAAGAAAAAGATGAAGGAAGATAGAAGAAAGAAGAAGCATTTAAATAAAGGAATTGTCAAAAACTGTCTCTTGTAATTTTTAACATTTTTGACAGTTTTTTAGTGAAATGGTAGGGGTACAAGTACCCGCTTACCATTTCACACAGGGGGGGGCGGGATCTGGGGGTCCTCTTGTTAAAGAGGGCTTCCAGATTCCGATAAGCCCCCCACCCGCAGACCCCCACAACCACCGGCCAGGGTTGTGGGGATGAGGCCTTGTCCTCATCAACATGGGGACAAATTGTTTTGGGGGGCTACCCCAAAGCACCCTCCCAATGTTGAAGGCATGTGGCCTGGTACGGTTCAGGAGGGGGGGGCGTTCTCTCGTCCCCCCTCTTTTCCTGCGGCCTGCCAGGTTGCGCGCTCGGATAAGGGTCTGATATGGATTTTTGGGGGGACCCCACGCCATTTTTTTTTTTTGCCGCAGGGTTCCCCTTAAAATCCATACCAGACCTGAGGGGTCTGGTATGGAATTTAGGGGGACCCCCACGTCATTTTTTTTTTAAATTTTGGTTCGGGGTTCCCCTGCCGTTTTTATCAATGAACTTCTATGTGTATTGTCGGACCGGCAATGCAATAGCCGCGAGTAGTTTTAAATGGCTTTTTTCCTTCCAAATAGTCATTTTGCTGTCAGACTGTTCTAAACACGGGAAACATGCGCCCCTTTACAGGCATACTATAGACACCCCTCAGGTACGAAATTTAAAGAAATATTACACTTTTATTGTTTGACTCTAAGCATTATTAAAATCACTGCTCCTGAAAAAACGGCCGTTTTTAAAACTTTTTTTTGCATTTATCCATGTCCCCTGGGGCAGGACCCAGGTCCCCAAACACTTTTTATGACAATAACTTGCATATAAGCCTTTAAAATTAGCACTTTTGATTTCTCCCATTGACTTTTAAAGGGTGTTCCGCGGCATTCGAATTTGCCGTGAACACCCCAAATTGTTCGCTGTTCGGCGAACTTGCGAACAACCAATGTTCGAGTCGAACATGAGTTCGACTCGAACGCGAAGCTCATCCCTAATGCTGAGAGACGCTGCACGTTGTCCGAGAGGAGTCACGTGATAGCCGGGAGAACTGGTATTCGGCTGCTCGGTTACAGGAGAGACGGGCATTTCTCGGGGCGCTGCGGGTTTCCAGGCTAGGAGAGAGAGTATCAGCCCGGTATACAGTACACAGTAAAAGCAAGTAAGAGGACAAATGAAGTGACCAGACGGGAGCTGCATAATAAACTGCTGAGTCCTTGATGAAGACAACAGGTCAGCCTAATTTGTTTTTTTTGAGCCAATGACTTTTGCACTGAATGTCTACTATTGGAGGTTTATATCACCTTGCTTAAGCAGAATATCTGTGTAAACCTGTCTAAAGGTGGCCAAGTAGCCCAGTGGCTTTTTGTATATAGTGCCTCAACAATACTATCCTAGGACACTGGCAATGCTCGCACTGTTGGTGCTCTATTCTCAGCGCCCAAGCCTAAGAGATTTTTTTCTCTATTTCATTCAGCTTTATTTCCTCTTATCGATTCCAGAATATATATACTATAAGTTACATGCTAAATCTGGTAAATCTAGGATACAAATATTCTGTTTCCCTTTATCACCCTGGATTTGGCAGGCTTACTGTATATCAGTTTCATTCCAACCTCAGTATACCTAACAAACTTTATTCTGGGAAAGAACTATGTAGAGATAGTGCATTCTTCTTTACTTTCCTCCCCTTTACTTCCTGGTGTGGATCCTGGAGGCTGGATTGTGAGGAGCAACCCTTTTGAACTGTGGTGGATAGCTTTTTTTTTTTTTTTTAGCTTTCCTGCTGGAGGAGGGGAAAAGGGGATTGGGATAAACATATATCTGCGGGAATTAAATTATCTGACCACATGTTATTATGCCATCGCAGCGCACCACAAAAGTGAGCCAGGCAGCTGCAGCCAGATTGGGGAAATTTGCGCATGCACAGGGTCAGACCCCTGACCAGACCCCCCCTAAAAATAAGAGCCAAGATACCATCATGTTGTCCAAACCGCAGACTGGGGCTTCTGCCCTTGCCACAAGAAAGAGCCAGGGACATGGCCAGGCAACTCCTGTGAAGGTAGCGAATACCTCTGCAGGAAACTCTTTGGGAGGACGGAGGATGCCCAAAAGTGGTCATCTTTATCACCATCCAAAACTCTAGCTCTGGGGGAAGCAGAACCATCACTGAGGGAAGTACTGCACACAATCAACTCTTGTAAAACCTCTATAAATGAAATGTCTGTCCAGCTTCAAACAATTTGGGAAGAACTGTCCCTTGTTAGGCATGACATGCAAAAGGTGCGTGAAAGGACCACTGCCCTTGAGGGGCGGGTTAGTCTATTAGAGGATGACTTGAACCCCCTTAAACGGGAGATGAGGACTATAAGGGAACAAATGGCTAATTACCAGATAGAGATCGATGAAATGGAGAACAGGATGCGGAGCAAGAACGTGAGGATAGTGGGGCTCCCAGAGCACAGTGAGGGATCAGACCCCACCATATTTTGGAAAAATGGTTCAAAGATTTATTTGGAGAACAGTCCTTTTCACCCTTTTTTGCACTGGAAAGAGCTCATAGGGTCCCCTCTAGACCCCCCCAATCAGGAGCCCACCCAAGATCTCTCTTGGTAAAACTGCTTTATTACAAAGACAAAATGACTATACTAAATAAGGCCAGAGAAATGGACAATATTCTTTATAATGGCAATAGGATTTCCATATACCCAGATTTTTCACCTGATGTACAAAAACGAAGGGCCAAGTTTGGAGAAGCTAAAGGTAACCTGCAACAGTTAAAATTTAACTATGCATTGTTATACTCTGCAAGACTGCGTATAAAAGCCTAGGGGGAGACTGTGTTCTTTGATACGCCGGAGGGAGTGGAGGATTGGATAGTGACTTATAACAGGAGGTTTGTTTTGTCTTGTTTGTCTATTTTGTTAAATGTTGGTTGGAAGGGGTTTTTTTTTTGGGGGGGTGGGGGGGTGGGATAGGGAGAGAGAAGTGTAAGAATATAGGATTAAGGTTGACAATAACACTTAAAATGATAGGTAAATGTAAAGGTCACAATAGGAAGCACCAAAACAGGCCCAGTGGGCAGGTGAATGGGCGTATGGGATGGTGTATGGGAGTGGTGTGTTTGGCACAAAAGTTTGTTTGAATTTAATCACAGGTACGAGAAGAGGTACTATGGGGTCACAAAAATGATACAAGAAAATCACAAAATTTGAAAAGGCACTGGTTAGATTCACTAAAAATTAAAATTTTGATGGATACATGCACTCAGACTAAAAAACTATTTTTGTGCTCATGGAATGTCCAGGGAATGGCAGATACAGAAAAAAAAGCAGCAGTTCTCCTGATTGCAAAGACATACGAGGCGGCTATCCTTTGTTTGCAGGAGACACATTTTACTAAAATCTCTATTCCCCAACTAAGATGGAGGGATTACTGTACACAGTTTCATTCAGTGCACACCTCCTATTCTAGGGGGGTGAGCATTTTTGTTAGATCAGGAGTGGTTTTCTCTTGTATGCAGGCTAAGGTGGATGAACATGGGAGATTTATTTTTTTATTCTGTAAGATTGAGAACAGAGTCTGTGTATTGGCAAATGTGTACCTCCCTCCGCCTTTCGACATTTCAATCCTTTGTGGGGGTGCCGAGTTTGTTTTGGATAAGCCGGGGGTGGCGGTGATAGTAACGGGGGATTTCAATACGGTAATGGATCGGAGACTAGATAGGTTTCCCCCAGGGACATTAACAGGTGGTGTCATGGATAGCCGGCTACACGACTTTCTAAGGGAGGCAGGACTGTGGGACATATGGAGAATACGGAACCCGGAGGTCCGACAGTATTCGTGCTTCTCTAAGACACACTCCACGCTCTCTGGGATTGACCTAGTGCTGGGAAATGAGGAAATGATGTCTATCATAAAGAATGGGACCTACAGACCAAGGGGTCTGTCGGACCATTCCCCAGTGACAATATCACTAGAGCTGGGTGAGTGTAGTCATCCTGGGGAGTGAAGGATAAACCCATTCTGGATCGAACTGATGGAGGACCCGAAAGAGATATTGGCGTCTCTGGGGGAGTTTCTTTATTTGAATAGAGGTACCGCCTCGGAAGGAATAGTTTGGGACATTTTGAAGGCCTTTCTAAGAGGCATAATGATTTAACAAATTTAAAAAATGTAAAAACAGACTAAGGACTGGGAGAGACTAATAGGGGAGAGGGTAACTATAGTGGAAGAACAGTATATCAATGACCCGACACCGGATAGACTTAGAAAATGGACAGAGGAACAACAAAATTATCGATTAATGACCCTTAGAAAAATAGAGAATAAACATCTCTTCCAGAAACAATTAGCTTTTGGAGAGGCGGAATGTGTGGGACGTATGCTGGCACAATTAGTCAGGGTGAATTCCCCCTCATCCGTTATACCCATGATCACTATAGGAGATGGAAGGGTGTCCTAATATACTGTATGCCAGAAATAGCGGGCAAGTTTAAATAATATTACGAGGACCTGTATAGATCACGACAGGAGAAAATGGGGGATGGAATGGATAGTTTTTTCAGGGATCTGAATTTCCCCTATCTTAATGAGACAGATAGAACTGAGTTAGATAGACCCATAACGATAGAGGAAATACAACAGGTCACTATTGAGATGGCGCAACAGAAATCTCTGGGTCCGGATGGGCTCCCGGCCGAGATATATCGGCAGTACGGGAAGGTATTGCTCCCCGAACTGTTGAGGGTATTGAATTGGTCATTGATAAAGGGAGAGCTTCCCCCATCAATGATGGAATCCACCATAATTACCATACATAAGGAGGGTAAAGACCCACTTGATCCTGCCTCATACAGGCCTATTGCTTTATTGAATTCGGACATAAAAATACTGGCAAAAGTCTTGGCGGCCAGGATGAATAAGGTTAAACTGAAACTCATCCACCCTGATCAATCGGGTTTTATACCCGGAAGAACTACCAGCATAAATATAAGGAGGGTATACTTGAATCTCCAGGTCCCTACGGATGAGGGTGGAGAGAGGGCCATTCTGTCTTTAGATGCTGCCAAGACCTTTGATAGTTTTCAGTGGCAGTATCTCTGGAGAGTTATGGAGATGACCCAATTTGGACCAGGTTTCATTACTTGGGTAAAAATGCTTTATAGGGCACCAGAAGCCAGAGTAAAAGTGAACAATGAAAAGTCCGATAAATTTGGACTGGGGAGGGGGACAAGACAAGGGTGTCCCTTGTCACCCCTTGTCACGGACTAATACTCACCGAGGCCGAGATGCAGAGAGCGGCTTACCCTTGCGACCACGCGCACCCAGACCCCCGAAGTGGGTACAGAGAGCTGGGGGCACGCGGAGGCACGGGCTTCCGGAAGGCAGGAGATCCGTAGATGGAGATCTGGTGCACTGGAATCCGTATGGACCGATGGTCCGGATCAGGTATCAGGCAGAGACAAGTCCGTAATACAGGCAGAGATCAGGGTATCAGGCAATCAGTGTGGCAAGTCCGTTATACAGGCAGAGGTCAGGGTAACAGGCAATCAGAGTAGGCAAGTCCGTTATGCAGGCAGAGGTCAGGGTATCAGGCAATCAGAGTAGGCAAGTCCGTTATTCAGGCAGAGGTCAGGGTATCAGGCAATCAGAGTAGGCAAGTCCGTTATGCAGGCAGAGGTCAGGGTATCAGGCAATCAGCAGAGTAGACAAGTCCGTTATGCAGGCAGAGGTCAGGGTATCAGGCAATCAGCAGAGTAGAGGTTTAAACAGGCCAGGGGTTTGGTACACTTTCAGAAAATATTATAAAATTACCGCGCTTCCCTCTAGCACCAAGCTGCAGTTCTAATTCTTAGGTGTAGAATAAAATAGATAAAGTGTATAAAGGAACCGCGCTAAACACAAACCATGATCAAAATAATTGAGAAATATGTAAAGTGATCAGAAAATGCTAAACTCATATAGCAATATATGTGAAAAAATTAAATTAAAAAATGCGCTATGAACCACATAAGGATAATGAATAATTGAGGCAAAAAATATGAAAATTAATTAATAAATAAAAACTAATTAATAAAAAATGTTGTGTAAAGATAAGAAAAACAAAAAACACAGTCCGTGAAGAAATAACTTCCGTTAACAACAGTCCTATTTAAATTTTCTTCCACCAAAAGTGACTGAAGACTTTAAAGACATCTTTGTGAGAAAAATCCACCACCTATAAAGGTATATGATTACCAGAGGTAAGCTGTATTAGAGCCTTGTGCCAGAGATCCACTCATTGAGGACATCACCATCTGTCACTTCATGGAAGGAAGATCACCCAGGATTCATCAGTAGTGATTGGCTCAGTAATGGAGACCCGGGAAGATAAGAAATACATCTACCATAGTGTAAATCCGTTTGACCAGTTTATTAAAGGATAAAGTAGCACACTTACCAAAAGGAACAGTTAAAACAGCATATATAAAAACAGCCGGCCGGCCTGCAAACACCCGTTCGTTATGGAGTGGAAACGATGACGTCAGCGCGTCTGCCTTCCTTGGAAGGCAGACGCGCTGACGTCATCGTTTCCACTCCATAACGAACGGGTGTTTGCAGGCCGGCCGGCTGTTTTTATATATGCTGTTTTAACTGTTCCTTTTGGTAAGTGTGCTACTTTATCCTTTGGTACACTTTCAGCAGGCAGATAGGTACAGATTTCACAGGGACAAGAGATCAGGGGAGAGCTGACGACGAACCAGCAACCCGACTGGGTGCTGGCGCCGTCAGAAATAGTCTCCCACCGGCGAGCGCGTCAGTGTGATGCGCTACCGGGTACCCGCACGGGCGACGGCGCGCACGCGGGGACCGCCGTGCACCCGCACGCGCCGCACCATCAGGCCGCGGACGGGTGTGCGGCGAAGCGCCAGTCTGCCGCGCATGCGCACCGGAGCTCGGCGAGCAGAGATGCTCCCGATCTCCTGACAGTGCCCCCCTGGCTAGCCATCAATTCTGGATGACCTTGGTGGAAGGTTTGGATTAGTCGTGGAGCATTCAAGTTCCTAGCAGGTTCCCAAGAATTATCTTCTGGTGGGTAGCCCTTCCACTGGATCAGATACTGTAGTTGCCTGCCCTTTTTTCTGCAGCTCAGGATGGACTCCACCTCAAACTCATTTTTGCCATCCACTTTGATTGGCGGAGGAGGAGGTTCTCCTCTCCCCGGAAAAGGGCTAGGTACCACAGGCTTCAATAGTGACACATGGAAGACAGGGTGAATCCGATATGTCTTGGGTAGTGCTAGCTCAACAGCCACAGGGTTAATGATTCTCTTGACTTGGAAAGGACCAATGAACTTGGGTCCAAGTTTTCGAGATGGCAGTGGTAATTTAAGGTTAGCGGTGGATAGCCAGACCTCTTCTCCCAAGTCAAACTTTGGGTTTGCCCTTCTGCCCCGATCGTACTGTCTCTTGTAGTCTTCTTGTGTAACATATCTTGGATTCTCTGAAAATTGGATTGCAACCACGTTATCCTGTCATGGACTGCGGGGACTGTCATTTCGGGAATGTCATTGGAGAAGAATGTAGGATGGAACCCGAAATTCGCCCAGAAGGGTGTTTGGTTGGTAGAGGCGTGAATTGAATTATTATACGCAAACTCAGCGTAGGGAAGAAGACTCGCCCAATTATCCTGGGAACCTGAACAAAAGCAACGGAGGTATTGCTCCAACGTTTGGTTTGTCCTCTCCGTCTGGCCGTTGCTTTGCTGGTGATAAGCTGAAGAGAGACAAACTTTGATGCCCAGGGATTTGCAGAGTTCCTTCCAGAAGTTGGACGTAAATTGCACGCCCCTATCCGACACAATGCTTCTTGGTACACCATGGAGCCTAACGACCTCTTTCAGAAAAACATTGGCTGTGTCTACGGCAGAGGGAGTGCCCCTCATGGGTAAGAAATGGGCCATCTTGGAGAGACGGTCGATAACGACAAGGATGGTAGAAAAATCTTCTGAGGTTGGCAGATCGACAATAAAATCCATGGACACATCAGCCCATGGTCGTTCCGGGATGGGTAATGGCTTGAGCAAGCCCCAGGACTTAGTGTTTTGGCCCTTGTTGCGCTGGCACAGAGAGCAGGATGCCACATACTCCTTACAGTCTCGTCTCCATCCAGGCCACCAGAAGGAGCGAGAAAGAAGCTCCGACGTCTTCTTAATTCCGAAGTGTCCTGCCATCTTATGGTCATGACACATTTTAAGGGTTAAGGAACGTGTCACTTGTGGTACGAATATTTTTTCCCGAATCCAAAAAAGATCCCCATGTTTCCTCAAGGAGTGTACTACTGGATCAGTACACGAGCTAGATGAGGACCTAATGGATGACATTAAGTCCGCCTGAGTTAAGCCAAGGAAGTTTTGTGGAGAGAGGATCATGCTTGGTGCTGGTGCTTGAGAGTCTGCGGAGAACATCCGAGAGAGTGCGTCGGCCTTCCCGTTTTTTGCTCCAGGTCTGTAAGCTATATGAAAGTTGAAATGGGAGAAGAAGAGGGCCCAACGGGCCTGGCGGGGTTTTAGTCGTCTTGCTGTTCGGAGGTACTCTAGATTTTTGTGATCCGTAAAGGATAACCGGGTGTATTGCACCCTCCAGCAAATACCTCCACTCCTCTAAAGCGAATTTTATAGCCAGCAGCTCCCTGTCACCCACATCATAGTTGAGTTCCGGTGGACTAAGTTTCCTGGAGGCGAAGGCTACAGGATGTAGAATGGCCTTAGGTCCCTGTCTCTGAGAGAGAATTGCTCCAGTTGCGATTTCTGATGCATCTACCTCTAGTACGAAAGGTTGAGTCGGGTCAGGATGACAAAGAATCGGGGCGGAGCTGAACAACTTCTTTAATTTTAAAAAAGCTTCTTGAGCAGCTGGGGACCACTGGAAAGAACTGTGCTGCTGGGTTAGTTGGGTGATGGGTGCCACAATAGCAGAGAATCCAACAATAAACTTTCGGTAGAAGTTAGCGAACCCGATAAACCTCTGTACCCCCTTCTTGTTAGAAGGAGCCGGCCACTCCTGGATTGCCTGAATTTTCTGTGGGTCCATTGCGACCCCATTGGTTGAAAGGATGAACCCCAGGAATTGTATAGTCGACCTTTCGAATTCGCATTTTTCAGCTTTCAGGTATAGCTTGTGCTGTCTAAGTATGGTAAGAACCTTCCTTACATGTCCTTTGTGTATCTCCAGAGTGGGGGAAAAGATAAGAATATCATCCAGGTATACAACAAGGAAATCATCCAGGTATTCTCGGAATATGTTATTCACCAGATGTTGAAAGGTGGCCGGGGCATTACAGAGACCGAATGGCATCACTAAGTACGCGAAATGCCCGAATCTGGACCTAAAAGCTGTCTTCCACTCGTCCCCAGACCTGATCCTGACAAGATTGTAGGCCCCCCGGAGGTCAAGTTTCGAGAACACTTTAGCTGATCGGAACCGTTGGAACAGCTCGGGAATGAGAGGTATGACATGGCTACCTTTATGCATACCTCACTTATATACTTAAGGATACATAAGTGATTAAAACCTTTTATCTATATATGAATCAACCATGAAATTAAGGACGAATGATACCTGTTCGAAAAGGGTAACAATCTAATTTATTTAAACTTACTATTGTACAGAAAAGAAACTTGTGTTAATATGAGATTAGCAACTATGATATAAATGATACAACCTTAAAAACAGCAATGTTACCAATGATAATAAATATTGCTATAATGGTCATATCCATGCTATCAAGAGATTAATAAGGTATTACGGCCAAATCCTACGATAGAAAAGGTTACAGGAAAGAAAAGAGACATAGAGATACATTGTATGGAGAAGTCTTACGTAACCATCCTGCATCTACACCGTCCGCCGAAAAACCCTCGCCTCTCCAGGTTTTTGGTTTTATGTTTTTAGAACCCACTCCCACCAATCAGAACTCAGGGTCACCTCATTGGTTCAGAAGTGGCATTGAATCCTGATTGGCTACCCCCTAGTAATCCCCGTATTATATTCAAGGGTGCATCCACGTTGGGTAACAAAATCGCCCCAACAGTGCAAGATCCACCCATTACTAACAGGTCCTTTTTCCATGACCTCACAGGGTACTATAAATGCAGGAACTGTCAAGTCTGCTCCCTTAACAGTGATAGAGGTAGAAAAATAAGTCAATTTACGTCTACCAGTACCTCACGGGCCTATCAGGTTAAACCCTTCATAACCCGTACGTCCGAGGGGGTCATTTATCTTATTCAATGCCCCTGCGGATTGCAATATGTGGGCAGGACCAAGAGGGCCCTCAAAGTAAGATTGTCCGAACACATTGGTAATATCCGCAGGGGTTTTGATAAGCACCCTGTATCGAGACATTTCGACGAGGTACATGGTAGGGACCCCTCCAATACTCTGTACGTTGGGATTGACAAGTACAGACCACATTGGAGGGGGAGTTCTCTCGTAAGGGAAATTTCCAAATGTGAAATGTCTTGAATTTACCGACTTCGAACTTATACCCCTTTTGGGTTAAATGTTGACACTGACGTCAATGCGTTTATTAATAACTCTTAACGCACGTTGACGTTAGTACCTGTAGGGCCATATTGTAGATCATGTATATACACAATCTTCTGTCATAATTTATGGTTTGTTATGGATAACCTTTCTGCACATCATATAATGTTTATTGGCTGAAGCTTATCCCTAACTTCATTCATTTATTTTCTATTTTTAATTTTATTTTTTATCTTACTTTATTTCTAATTTTTTAATTTCAAACTGACATACTTTTTATATATATCTTTTTGGAAGTATATGATATCCACCTGGTAGTGGTCTACACCAGGGGGATATATATTGACATTCCCATTTAGAATATGGGTTTCTGCTGTATTCTCCGACACATCCACTAGATAGTGCTACCCATTAAGTGAAGTTGGTTAGTGACTACAACCATCATAACACTCCACTTCCGGTTCAACAACTCCGGTGTTTAAGGTAGAGAGGAACATTTTTGGAATCACTAGATCATGTTAGAGCCACCGGACATTGGTCTTTTTGAGGACCCCCTCCGCTCTAGTTCCCATCTACCCACTTGGAGCAAACTAGTTTCATTCTTTTACTCATGTTGTTCTATTTTTATATTGGTTAAAGTTCACTTTTCCCTCCGATCACTAGGGAGAATGACATACGCCTTCTGGCGTGCCGTTTTAGGCTTCGCCTTTGTATGGCGCTGTCGTTCGCAGAAGATGGGATCAGGTTAGAGGCCTTTATTGGCCCCTCACTAGCCCCTCTTTAACCCTATTGAGACTCTGTTGGTCCCTGGCCCCGATTGGCCCAACCTATCCAACCTAGATCGTTTGCTGTTGATTGGAAAGTCAATGGTGGTATGAATTGAAGGGATGTTTTACTTTAGTATGTTCTGTCCTTTTTGTGTTGAATTGTGCATATATATTGGACACTATGTTCATCTGCACTAGGCACCATGTTGGGCAGTTGTTTAATGTGCTAGATTTTATGGATATGTATTGATCTGAATGTGCTGCCTGGGCTATGTGGTCTCCGTTGGTCGCTTGCACTGTGGAGCGCACTTCGATACCGGAAGTGTGTGCGGTGGTCCGTGCGGTCCATCGTGTACAGCGATCCATAGCGAGGCTTGGTCCGGTCCAGCACTACTTAAGGCGGGTGACGCAGCGCGCCGCCTGTGCCCCTGGAAGACGTGATGATGTCACGAAACGCGTAGGGTGGAGCCAGACGACGCGCTGACGTCACCCCCAAGCGAGCTGCTTTCCAGTAGGACGGGTTTGTCCGAGCTCCGGTGGCCACGGAGCCGGACTTAAGGCTGTTTATCTATTGACACTCTGTAAGTGTACATCTGTATTTTATTTTATTTTAATAAATGTAAGTGGTTTTACACTATGTGAGCCCCTTCTATTTTATGGTGTCTATGCCCCGGGTCGTTGGAGTTGCTGCTGATGAGATGACCTCTGGTGGACACCGCTGATAGTTCCCATTTTGGCTTTAAAGATCTCTGCTTGCTGTGATCCTCTGTGGTGGGGGGGTCATGGCCTTCTGGTAAGGAGCAACCCCTTTCATATCTGGTGGTGGACCCTTCCTTGTTGTCACAGATCTCCATTTTTATCACTTGGACTTTTTTGCATATTGTTGGTGATTTGGACTTTTTACAACACTTAACTGATGTTTTATTTTATTTTATGGACTTTTCACAAACACTTAACTGATGTTTTATTTTATGGACTTTTTTTTTATATCACTAAGTTTTGCACATTGATTTATTTATGATCACTATATGAATTTTTCTTCATTGTAAATTATTCATTATGCTTCATCAGTATTAGCGCAACCTCTTATTTTTCTTATGCTTTTTTACAATTGATGTTTTTGTGAGGATTGCTGCTTTTCACAGTATCTTATTTGCACTTGGTTTTTAGCGCAGTTTCTTTCACCATTTTTCTATATTTACCTGTAAACATCCTATTAACTGCTACTCTTAACCTTTATGACTTTAGTAGTTTAAACACATGGATATTTTTGAGTTTAGGGCGCAGAGGGTGGTTGACACCACCGGGGTTTTTGACTCTAACCCCACCTCTGTTGACTCAGGAACAGGTGGTCTTTTTGTTCGTTTAAAGAATTTGACCATATCTGAATTACACACACAATGGGACATAGCCTACCTTGAGACTTACATCAGGGAGGCTATGGTCCCCAGGAGTCTGAGGTGGGAAATACCCCCTCAAAAAGGAGACGTTGATCTAGAGGGGTGGTTTAAATACTTCAATGACTCCGGACTTGGCCTCCTGCGTTTCCTCGTCCAGAGGAAGACTGATAAACTAGCCCGTCTGGACGATGAGATTAAGATGGTCAAGGAGAAACTGACACCCTCTGCCTCTAGTGATGAGTATAGGGAATGTTCTAAAACCCTTCTCAAAACATTAGAGAAGGAAGAAAGAGACCAAAAGGTCAAAAAAAAGAAAAAATACTTAAGGGACAAGGAAGACTACCGGACGGGTCTAGTCTTTGTCTGGCAGAAAAAACTTGCCTCAGAACAGGCAGAGGATACAGCTATGGACACTCAACCGGTGAATGGGGGAGGTCTGATACCCATACCGAAACCTACCCCTGTCCATAGAGAAAGGGGGTATCAACACTCCCCGGCGAGGAATACTTCCAATAGGAGTAAAGATAAGAGGAATAATAGAACCAAGGGTAAATTCCCGGTACCTACACCTACGTATCCTTATTTAGGTACAACCCCCAACACATATAATAATCATTATGATTATGATTACCCCAACCAGTTTAATCGTCAAAGGGTCAATTCACCACGCCCATGGGGTACCCCAATGGGTGGACCAAGACCAGGCGCTTTTCAGCGTCAACCTGGTCCTGATTACAACAACTACACTCATTATCCGATTCAAGATAAGGATTTTGGGTCCAATATCCCTATTCGAAATCGTTTCTTTCCCCTTTCTGACGCTGAGGCTCCGGGCTTTTATGACCAGCAGTCCCAGGAATACACCTACAATGAGGCTGAGAGAAACAGGGGGCCTTATTACCCCGCTAGGCATGTAGGTGACTATGATCAACCAAGACCGAACCCCGTCCCCAGACCACAAGGGGCACAGGGTAGTTCGGATTTGGGTTTTTCCAGGACCAATCAAGGCCAAAAAAGGCCAGGAGAATGAAAAGAGGAGTCAGAGGGGGGAGGCGGACCCAACAAACCAAAAAGAAGGCGCCCTTAGGAACCGGAGTGTTTAACTTGAGCAAACAGACACTGACTGATCTGAGCTACAACTATTGGATAAGGGTTTGAAATTTGCTCCGCCTAGAAATCTGAGCAAGTTCCAAACATATATGGATATACACAAATATATACGAAAAATCAATATCAAGAGGTATATATTAAACAACCCTATTGCGAGTAACACGAGTGGTTCAGGCTCAGGTTTTAGACATTCAGGCCTTGCCAATGCCTCACTCTTCAACCCTCCAGGTTCCCTTGCTCCAGCGGTTAAAACCTTTAAGGAGGTGGTTTTGAGGGATTTGGAACGCATTAGGTTTAAAAAAACAAAAATGAGTGCGACCTTGGAAGCAGGTTTAGACTCTCTGTGTAACAATAAATCATTGGTCATCCGCCCTGCGGATAAGGGTGGGGGAATAGTCATCCTTGATCGAAGCGATTATCTTGAGGAGATGCATCGCATCGTAGATGACCCGGATACGTACACCCCCCTCGCTAGGGATCCTGGGGCTAAGTATAAGAAAGAACTGGAGGTAATAGTGGACAGGGGTTTTCACCAGGGTATTCTGGATAAGAGAGAGAAACTCTTCTTAATACCGAGGGCCCCTCGCACCCCAGTAATCTATTATCTCCCCAAGGTCCATAAAAGCCTCACTTGCCCCCCGGGACGACCGATTGTCAGTGGTATTGATTCGGTTACGTCCGGGTGGGCAAGTATATAGACCACTTCCTGCAGCCCCTTGTTCAAAAGGTTCCTTCCTTTATTAAGGATACCACACAGGTTATAAATATGCTGTCTCATGTTGTGTGGAAGCCGGGCATAAGGTTGGTCACTGCCGACGTGACTTCACTCTATACCATCATACCCCATGAGTTGGGGTTTGAGGCAGTAGAGATGTACTTGACTCGAGATTCTGACCTCATCCCGCCCCAAAGGAATTTCATCATGGAGTTACTCTATTATGCGGCGAGCCATAACTATTTTTGGTTCAATCACCAATTTTTTCGCCAGGATAGGGGTGTGGCCATGGGGGCCAAGTATGCCCCCAGCTTAGCCAATCTCTTTATGGCCAAGTGGGAGGAGGACGTCGTCAAGGCCTGGACTAGACCACAGGTGGTCCTGTGGGCCAGGTACATTGACGACGTCCTCCTCCTATGGGATGGCAGCGAGATTGAGCTTGAGAAATTTATGACCTTTTTGAACGACAACGATAGGGGCATTAGGTTGAACTTTGAGATGAGCACGGAGGAGATTAGCTTCCTTGATTGATCTTAAGGTTAAGGTTCAGGGGGACAAACTAGTGACGTCCACCAATTTAAGGCTACAGACAGAAACTCCTTCATTCCCCTTGACAGTTGTCACCACGAGTCTTGGCTGAAGGCGGTCCCAATGGGGCAATACACACGCCTTCGGCGGAATTGCACAGAGATCGAGACCTTCGATAATCAAGCAGCTTCCCTAACTAAGAGGTTTGTTGAGAAAGGCTACGATCAGGCTGTATTATCAAGATCGTTGGCACAAGTAAGGGACAAAGATAGATCCCTGCTACTAAATACAGGCCAACAATGGGATAACGAGGGTGATTTCAGTTTACCCTTTATCACCACTTTCTCCACCCAACATCGCCAGATCAAAGATCTAATAAAGAGACACTGGCACATTTTAACTACAGACCCAGTTTTGAGTCCGGTCCTACCTAGTACTCCCCGTATTATATTCAAGGGTGCATCCACGTTGGGTAACAAAATCGCCCCAACAGTGCAAGATCCACCCATTACTAACAGGTCCTTTTTCCATGACCTCACAGGGTACTATAAATGCAGGAACTGTCAAGTCTGCTCCCTTAACAGTGATAGAGGTAGAAAAATAAGTCAATTTACGTCTACCAGTACCTCACGGGCCTATCAGGTTAAACCCTTCATAACCTGTACGTCCGAGGGGGTCATTTATCTTATTCAATGCCCCTGCGGATTGCAATATGTGGGCAGGACCAAGAGGGCCCTCAAAGTAAGATTGTCCGAACACATTGGTAATTTCCGCAGGGGTTTTGATAAGCACCCTGTGTCGAGACATTTCGACGAGGTACATGGTAGGGACCCCTCCAATACTCTGTACGTTGGGATTGACAAGTACAGACCACTTGGAGGGGGAGTTCTCTCGTAAGGGAAATTTCCAAATGTGAAATGTCTTGGAT